>PISW01008657.1:0-70852 GCA_004023785.1 Mungos mungo | reverse complement strand
AGGAAGGAGAGAGAGTTGGGGAGAGAGAGGGATGCAAAACTTGAGAGACTATTGAATGCTGAAAATGAACTGAGAGTTGAAGGGGAAGGGGGAGGGGGGAAAAGAGGGAGTGGTGATGGTGGAGGGCACTTAAGGGGAAGAGCACTGGGTGTTGTATGGAAAACAATTTGACAATAAAATATTATGGAAAAAAAAAAAAAAGAAAGAGAGAGTGGGAGAGGAGCAGAAAGAGAATCCCAAGCAGGCCCTGCACTGTTAGCACAGAGGCCGACGCAGGGCTCAACCCCGTGAACTATGCAATCGTGACCCGAGCCAAAACCAAGTGTTGGACACTCAGTCGACTAAGCCACACAGGTGCCCCAGGAAGATTGCTTTTGAAAGATGTGTCTGCTTTTTGTGTTTTTCCATATCCCTTTCCTGACCTTCTTCCTCTTCTTGCAAATACTGACTGAGCCGTCCGTGCCTCCATGCCCTCAGTACCCTCCCCCACCCCATGTTGCTCTGTAGGCTGGCTGATTATTTTTATGCTGTCTTTTTGTACTTAGCCATTCTCTCTTGGTTGCTTAATTTTTTTTTTTTTTTAGTATCCTTGTAGTTATAGCAAAGAGTAAAAACAAATCCTATTATCTGCGATGTCTGCAGATCTGCACAATGAGTTATTTTGCAGTCGTGGAAACTGAGCATCCTTTAAAATAAACTGACTGTGGAATGTGTCAGAGAACATGTCACTCTGCTACCAGAAGTCATAACTGCAGGAGGCCAGGAATAAAGACAGGATACCCGAGTAGTGTCATTAAATTGCCACTGTGCTGTCTTTGGGCCACTCCAAAGATCTGTTTCTCTGTTTGCATTCACTGACGGACGTCACAAAATTATTTGCCTCTGGAGTGGGACAGGTGGAAAGTAAGTGAGGGACACGAGCAGGATTTTCCATGAGGAACAGATCTGGAAAGGCCGTGCCGTGTGGCACCTGAGGCTTAGTTTCAGTGTGGGAGAGTAACGGGGGTGGTGGGGACTGTGGCAGAGTGGGAAGCAGAGACTGTGTCTAAGGGACAGCCACCGTTGTGCTTCTAGTGGCCTTTTGTGATTTTTTTTATGTTTTCATTTTTATTTTTGAGAGAGTGAAAGTTCACGAGCAGGGTGAAGGACAGAGAGAGGGGGAATCCCAAGCAGGCTCCACACCCAATGCAGCAGGGTGGGGCTCAGTCCCACAACCCTGGAATCATGACCTGAGCTGAAACAGGAGCCCAACCCTCAGCTGACTGAGCCACGCAGGTGTCTTTTCTGTTATTTGTGACAGCAGCTTTTTTGTGGTCCACATCCTGTACCAGACCATCCACGTAGTTACAGTGTGTGGCTCAGCCGTGGTTAGTACATTCATAGGCAGCTGCAGCCATGACCCCAGTCAGTTTGGGGGCGTTTTCATCCCCTCAAAAAGAAACCCCAGACACTTGAGCTGTCTCCTCCCTGCTCTTACATACACATACACAATAGAGTGTTGTATTTTGTCAAATGTGTTTTCTCCTTCTCTTGAGATAATGATTTTTTAAATTTGTTATTCTGTTGATATGATGTGTGGTGCCAATTGCCGTTCAGATGTTAAACCATCTCCATTGCCTTCTTGGGACAACACTACTTGATCATGATATATAATTCTATTCATACGTAACTGGATTCTGTTTGCTGATATTTTGGTTGATTTGTGTTTGTAGTCATGAGATACTGGTCCGTGCTCTTCTTTTAATTTTTTTTTACATTTTTTTTTTTTGAGAGAGAAGAGAGAGACGGAGCAGGGGAGGGACAGAGAGAGAGGGAGACACAGAATCTGAAGCAGGCTCCAGGCTCCCATCTGTCAGCACAGAGCCTAACACGGGGCTCGAACCCACAGACTGAGATCATGACCTGAGCCAAAGTCTGTCACTTAACCAACTGAGCCACCAGAGCGTTCCACTAATAATTACTCTGAAATGTCTGGTAGAATTAACCGGTGAAGCCATTGGGCCATTATCTTTTCCTCGTGGGTACTTTTTGGGTTACAAATTCAGTCTCTTCATTTGTCACAGGCTGATTCACATTGTTTCTTTTTGTGTCAGCTTTGGTGACTTGGGTCTTTCTAGGACAGTTGAGGGTTTTTTTTGGCTTTTGTTGTTTTTACATTTCTTTTTTTAACATCCCTCCCATGGCCAGCCTTGGCCTTGGCCTTGGCCTTGACCTGTCTTTGGAGAGGACACTTTTCCCTGGAGCAGTCCCTCAGCGAAGGGTGAGGAAGCAGGTCACAGTATTCCTGCTGTTCTCCAAGGCAGAGCCCAGATGGGGGGACCTTGGAGGGGTGTCGCTGTGAATCAGGGCAAGAGAGAGCACGAGCTCTCAGCTTCTGGGAACCAATGTGTGTTGCTAGAAGCCTGAGACCCTAGGAAGCTGCCCCCTGAGCACTTTTGTTCCCTTTATAAAAGAAAAATAATTCCCTGGCCCTCCCTCCCACCACGTAAATGAGTGTTCCTTCATATTAAAAGGAAAAGCTCAAATCGTAAATAATTCTGACTGCTTGAGATATCCTTGCTTTGCTTTGCTTCTGAAGATTAAAAATAACTCCCCTGCTATCTAGAAGAAGGAAGTTTCAGGGCGCCTGGGTCGTTCAGTCAGTTGAGCGTCAGACTTCGGCTCAGGTCTCATAGTTCACTAGTTCGAGCGCCGCATCGGGCTCTGTGCTGACAGCTCAGAGCCTGGTGCCTGCTTTAGACTCTGTGTCTCCCACTCTCTCTGCCCTTCCCCCACTCATCGTCATCTTCTCTCTCTCTCTCTTTCTCAAAAATGAACATTAAAATAATAGAAAAGAAGAAGGAAGTTTCAAGTTCAGAAAAATGTGTATAGTGCCAACTATACCTGGGAACCCCTTTACTCATATTTACCTCATACGTTTTTGAGTAAGCCCTGAGGATAAACCTTCAGCCAGAGAGAGAACAAATGCTTTGTTTCCTCCAAAAACAAATGCTTTGAAGAGCCTGTGTTGGACTAGGCTGCCTCCATAGGTAGTGAGCACCCCATCTCTGGAAGCAACCAAATGGGAGCTGGAACACTTGTCTGGAAGACTCAAGATGGGATCTCAGCATCAGAGGCACGTTTCCCCACACGACCCGTTAGCCCCTGTTTAGCCCTACAATCCTGCAGGGGACCCCTGTTCAGCCCCACAATGCTGTAGTTCCAGGGTCACCGGTGTGCGGTCTGCATCAGCAGCTGATGCAGGGATTCTCCAGTCCAGACGAATATTGATGTGCCCATTTTACAGATAGTTCTAGTAGAGCTATCGCTGTTCTCTCTTGCCTGTGGACTGGCCTTTGCCCGCATGTCTCATCCCTCCGTGGACCTTATGGAATGGGTCAGAGTGGCCAGCATGTCCCACAGGAAGAGCCTAGCACTCTGGGAAAGTAGGAGCAGTATCACGTGGGGCAGGCCCTACAAGGCTGCCATTGCCCCAGAAGGTGTCCGGGAGGTACCTTGACCCCTGGGGTCTCTGCTTCCCATCGCCTGTGCAGAGACCACTGGCCCTCGAAGAGGATATTGGGATGTGGTTCCCCTCACCTTTTCTGTAACCTTCGGGGGAGTTTCTCACAGAGCGTTGACGATCTGTGACAGGTCCTAGCAGCTTCTCCTAGACGGTTGTTTCTGAAGGATGTCTACACAATTCTTTGGCATCTTCCAGCTGCTAATTAGCAACATTTTCATTTCCCTTAATCACAGAGACAAGAAGGCCCACAGCAGTTCTTCAACGAGCTCATAGAAAATGTTTTTTTCTTTCCTATTGATACATATTCGGGACATGAGGAGGAGCCCTGGGTGTGTTTCCACTTCTGCAGGTCCCTGCAAGGGAGCTGCGGAACTCACACACCGGGGCCTTTATGGAGGCTGTGTTGCCCGCACAGTGCATGGAGGGCTGTGCAGAATTCTGCTCACAGCCCCCCAAAACTCTGCAAGGGGCCTTTATTTCACTGTTGGCTGGCCTGTCCCTAGGAGTGTTTCCCTGATTCAAACTTAGAGCTTCCTCCTTCTCACCAGTTCTTTACATGTCAAACCAAGTCCTTCAAGCAGAAGTTCTGTGAGTATAAGAGCAGCAAGAAAGGACCTACTATGCACCAACCACTTCATACCTTTAATTAACACGTTCATCTTGCAGAGATTGGTGCCCCTGTGGGCTTGGGCCTCACCCAGCTCTGGCCTTTTCCAGCCAGCTCTGCCCTCCTCCCCTGCCCGCAGTTCCATTTTAGTTGGTGGAGGCAGCCCGCAGTGGTCAGAGTGTGGCAGAAGGAGCCCTCAACCGGGAGCTCAGGCACATGGGTTCTCTCCCCAGTGCTGCCCCTTCCAGGCTGGATTCCCATCCAGTTGGACCTCACCTCCCCATATGTGCATTGAAGGAGTTGGATCACAGCACTTCCCAAAGAGACGAGGGTATATGGGGTTTGCAGACTTTTATTTTGTTCCTAGAAGGTCTAGGGTTTAGCAAAGCTAAAAGTAAAGCTAGGGAAGCAGGCTGCAGCCTCACGTTTCTTGGCTGTAACTGCAGTAACCTAAAGCCGTGACCATGGATCTTGACCTAATTGGTATGTGCCCATTGGTGCTGTGCCAGGTGCTAGGCTTGGCCCCGAAGCTACAGCTGGGGTGAAGACAGCCTGGCGGAGGATGGACACTGGACCGTGGCCTCCGTCATGGCCGAATTATAAGCAGTGACACTGCACGAGGAGAAGTGAGCAGAGGTAGTGAAGAAGCCTTAGCTGTCTAGTCAGGGAAGACGTTGCTGAGGAGGGTGCTGAAGCAGGAAGCAACATATGAGGACAGGGTGCAGGGGAACGAACCCAGACTGTTAGGGTGGGCTGTAGGGAGGATGTTCCTGAGGAGGGTGTTTGAGCAGGAGCATCAGGTGAGGACAGGGTGCAGGGGACTGGCCCCAGACTGTTAGGGTGGGCTGTGTGGCCTGCAGGCAGGCAAGTAGGTGCCAGCTGGCTTTGAAGAACAGAACTGAGGGATCATGGTTTGCAGTGACCTTAGAGCCGTGGGCAAGGGCCATGTTCTTACAGGATGTGCTGAGGATTTGGACTCACTCTCTGGGCAGTCTTTGAAGGATTAAAAAAAATTTTTTTAATGCTTATTTATTTTTGAGTGAGAGAGAGCAGGGGAGGGCAGAGAGAGGGAGACAGAATCCGTCTGTCAGCACAAAGCCCGACATGGGGCTTGAACCCACGAACCGTGAGATCATGACTTGAGTTAAAGTTAGACACTTAACTGACTGAGCCATTCGGGCGCCCCATCCTTTGAAGGATTTTATCCTGGGTGTGATGTGATCATATTTGGCTGTCTCATTAGGCCCAGAAATCTGCTTTTTATTTCCCCCACTGGTTCTTGATATTGGAATTCTAGCTTGGGAAGCACTGATCCATTCACTGTAAACATCCCCCGCCACCACCACCATGACTATAACACCACAAACTGCAGGCAGCAAAGCCAGGGTCAGAGATGGGAAGCAGCCCTCTGGACTCACCCACCAGCGCTGTGGCTTGCCCCCACCCTCCCAGCTCCCAGACCCCCTAAGTGAGATACATGCCTCAGCGAAAGAGCGCATCATGGCAAGTGCATCTACTGCGTGGGCGAGTGACTATGGTGCAGTTTGCTTGGGGAGAGATGCTTCTGAATGTGTGGTCCCTGGACCCAGAGAGGGAAAGAAGGAGGTTTAAAAAGGCGGGGAAGGGTCTTTGCAGTGAAGACCAGAACACAATGACTCGGGTATGCCCATCCACTCAGAATGTCCACAAGGTCTCTACTTCAAACACAGCTGGGGCCAAGGTGAATGTTGGAATGCATGAGACTCACAGAGCTGGTACTTGAGACCGTGGTGGCCTCTAAAGTTTCTTTACAGGTTCTGAGATTCTGCAAGGGCAGGTTAGGACTTCCGAGTGAGGGCTCGGAAGGCTGTGAGCACCTAGGACTAAGCCCCACCCAACCTCTCAGGTGTACCCTCTGCTCCCGGGCGTGTCCACCATCATGATCCATGACCTGTGCCTGGCCTTCCCAGCCCCGGCGAAGGCCGCCGTCCATGTCTCCGACATCCGGGAGCTGTACGTCCGCGTGGTTGACAAGGTCAGTAGCCACTTGCTAAGAGGCCCCTAGTTGCTGGTGCAGAGAACGGTGTTTCTGTGGGAGTTATTGTCCTCATGCTCTTTGCTTTTCCGATCCTGGGTTCTGAGTCCCTGCACCCCCCCTGCCCCCCCTGCCCCCCCACCAAGTTGCTCTGAGCTCATAGTGTCATCTCACCTCTGTCCTTGTGTGTGTGATGTAGAGCAACCTCTGAGGTTCTACTTCTTCATGCCGCTGGACATCAGTAAGGGTCAGTTGTACATCCCACCCAAAGTCATCCCCTCATGAGCCCCGACTTGGGAGTTCCTGGTCTCTAGCTGATGTAGGTCACTATCCAGCCAGACATACCCCTTGCTGATCGTGGGTTTTCTCCCTAGTGTGTGGGTTTTGGATTCTTTGGAATCTCATGGCAAATGAGTAAATTGCACTAATGCCAAGTGCTTTTGCAAAAGGAATACATGATAGATCTAGGCTTTTCTTTAATGTAAATAGGGAATTTTTATTGCTCCAACTACCTGAAGGAGCTGCGGTCAGGCTCACAGACGGCTGCTGTCAGGGTCCTATCTTCCTGGCTGGAGAGAATGGTTAGTGATTTAAAGGGGAATGTTCGAGCAGCTTAGAGTGCTTGACAAGCCAACAGTCTCTCTCAGAGCCTCCACTGTTCCTTCTGTGGTCTTATCTCCACTGGTAATTTGCCGATGAGACTTCTAGTTTTTCACTAAGCATTTCTGACTCTTTGTATCTTAAAGTTCCTATTGTATGTATTATATAGTGCCAGATGTAAGGTATTGGGTCAGTGAGCACTTACTGACCTCCTATTGTATGCCCTTCTGGCTGTGTCTTATCACTAAGTAGATTCTTAGTTTCTTAAGAGTGGAGAGTGTTATTAATCCCTTTAAGTATCCCCAAAGCCCTTTGCATGCAGTAGGCACTTAATCGATTTTCATTTGTTGACTGACTGATGATCTGCAGTTCAAACTAGGTCCGTGGGTTTGAGGAAGATGGTACTTCCACAGAAAGCCTTAGGGGACAGTAGGTGATGGAACTGGTCATTTAGAGGCTACCCTGAGTTTCTGTCCCCCGTGATGCAGGTAGAGATTGGAAAGACGGTCAAGGCATATGTCCGGGTGCTGGACTTTCACAAGAAGCCTTTCCTGGCCAAATACTTCACCTTCATGGACCTGAAGCTCCGCGCAGCCTCCACGATCATCACACTGGTGTGAGTCCTCCCAGGGGTCAGACGGAGGCATTTCAGGGACAGGGTGGGCAGGTCCCGGGGAGAAGTCCTAGCCCCTCCCTCTGTTGCAGGCCCCTGGATGAAGCTGTGGATAACTACACCGCCACGTTCCGCATCCACGGTGTGGCCGTCGGCCAGACCAGCCTCACTGCGACTGTGAGTGATAAAGCTGGACAGCGACTCACCTCAGCCCCGCAGCAGATCGAGGTAAAGCGGTTTCTCTTCCCCCTGCGGGACCAGTCCAGCCCTCGCTGCATGTGCCTAGGGGAAGTGTGTCATTTTTGTGTTAGGGAGTTACGGGGGTAGCCCGGGAAACTGCTGTGGAGAAAGCATGTTCAGATCTGTGCCCTGGGATGTCCTCTGATTGACAAGGGAGCCATCACCAGTCCCAGGATCTGGGGAGGCAGCTCCAGAGGGAGGGGCCTGAGTGATTTTTCCCTCCCTCTGGGACAGGGCTGGGCAGGATGTGACTTAGAGAAGGGGAGCGCTTGTCACACAGCTGGGGAGTGGAAGAACACTCCTGAAACCCTCAAGTGCCTGAAAGGAGCTGTAGGCAGATTTAGGCTCCTTTTCAGGAGCACATCTCGATGGTCAGTCTGAAGCCGCCCTTAGAGGCAGCAGGCTTCTGCCGCAGGGGCTCCCAGCGCACGCAGGTCCCGAACGAGGGAGCTCTGAGGTGCCTGGTGGCCACCTTATTGTGTTCCTTGAGACTTGTTTTGTGGCATCAGGTTTTCACAGAAACCTCCCAGTCCCCGGGAGCCAAGGCAGCCATGGCCAAATCCATAGGTCTGCTCCACACAGGGGCTGATAGGCTTTCTATTAAACTGTTCTGGAGCCGGTGGTTGTGGTCTGTGCCTCTAGACGGAAGGGCCCCTTTCTCCCAGTGAAGAATTCATTTCTGCCTGTAAATAGCTCAGCCCTATGGAGAGGAACCCTGATACAGAAAGCAGCCTCTTAGCTGGCCTGCACATGGCTCACCGCACAGGCGCTTCCAGGGCTCCGCCAGGCGGGGATGCGAGGGTGACACTGGGCTTTTTTCTGCTGCAGAGACAACGGCAGCCTCGTCCTTGACCCCCCGCAGCCCTCTTTCTTCATCTGAGAAATTTTGAGGGCATCAAAGTCGAGCACTGTTCTCAGATAATTTATCCAGAGAAATTGGGGAGAGTCAGTGAAAGGGAAAATCTCGGAGGCGCTGAAATGTAAACCTTGATGTGCAGCGGAATCCCCTGGAGGGCTTGTTAACACCCAGATTTCAGGACCCTTCTCTCCCCCAGCCCATTGTGACCCCACAGACCTGGGGTGGGGGCTGGAGAATTGTATTTCTAATGACTGCCCACTGGTCTAGTGACACCGGTGCTGCTGGTCAGGGGACCATGACGAGAGAGCCACCTAAGTAGGGGTCCCACAGGACTGAAATGTATTTATTTTCATCGTGCTTCACATCTGGTTAAATGAAGCCTTGTAGACAACAGGACATGCCGCAGAGAAGCACAGATCCTCAGGCCAACGGGCGGCTGACATCCTGTTCGGGGCTGGGGCGCTCAGACTCCCCCAAAGCTGGTCAGGACCCCAGAGCCTTGCCAGTCTCCTTCACAGAGGAGGGATGTGCAGGTGCTATGTGTCCCTTTCCCTGCGAATATTCCGGTGAATTCTGCCCAGCAGCATGAGCTGGGAACACCATGGCCCCCTTCTCTCTTGTGTCTCCACACACAGGTCTTTCCCCCATTTAGGCTGATGCCCAGGAAGGTGACGTTGATCATCGGGGCTATGATGCAGGTAGGAACGGAAGGCTGCGTGCCTGCCCACCACAGCCATGGCCCCTGCCTTGCTCCATGCACGCCCGCCCCCCAGGGCATCTGAGGGCTAAAATGGGGAGCTCAGGGGGGTGAGCGCCCTTGTCTATGAGGATGGTGGGGGGCTCATGGGCATTGCTCTTTCTCCCTATCCCAGATCACCTCAGAGGGTGGCCCCCAGCCCCAGTCCAACATCCTCTTCTCCATCAGCAATGAGAGCGTTGCCATGGTAGATGGGGCCGGGCTGGTGCGGGGGCTGGCCGTCGGCAATGGCACCGTGTCCGGGGTTGTGCAGGCCGTGGACGCGGAGACCGGCAAGCTTGTCATCGTGTCTCAGGTAATGTGTGGGCTCTGCTGGACACTAGTGCTTCTGTGTTCTCCCTGGACGCGGGCCCCCTAGTGGTGGACGCAGTGCTCCCCTCAAGAGCTGGGGCGCTGGTCAGCTGTTCACTGGGTTCTGGCTCTGCTCCTGAGGACCACTCCCCTCTGAGGGCCCTGCTTCTGCCCTCTGAGCCCAAAGACCCTGCTGCCACCCGCCCCCCAACCAGGGCCATCCTAGCCAACCTGGGCCCCCCAAGATCACTCTTGTCCAGACTGAGTCTCCCCAGCTGCTCCTTTTTTTTTTTTTATGGTTTGTTTTCAAGAGAGAGAGGAGATCGAATCCAAAGCAGGCTCTGTGCTGACAGCACAGAGTTCAACACAGGATTCAAACTCAGGAATCTTAAGATATAACCTGAACTGAAGTCAGGGGCCCCTCCCCAGCTGCTCCTTAAGAGCCAGCATCTGGTCTCCAACCCCATCCCTGCCCTGGGGACATCCCAGTGCGTGATGGTCAGGCAGCCTCCTAGATCTCCCAGCACCCCTGCCCCTGGGCAGCTGCCAGCCTTCCCCAAGGCTGACTTTGATCCAACATTGAGGTCTTGATTAATCCCTTTTGCCGGAGGCTCAGTCTCTGCAAGCAGCCGGGTAAACCACAAAGTCCTTCTGAGTAGATGCCCTGATTCTGCTTGTTGACCTGATAGAGACAGGCGAGCGCTGGGAAAGTGCAGTCTGGCCTGTGGCATGCATGGCAGGATTCAGAGAGGTGTCCTGGAGAAAGGTGAAGGACCAAGGAGACCTTGCTTTTTTCCCCCCCTTCTAAAGAAGAGATGAGGGCTTCGGGAGCTAGCCCCTTTGTCTCCTGCAGGGGGCCCAGGAGGCTGAAATGGCAGCTGGGTGGAACATCAGCCAGAGGGGCTGACGGCCATGCATTGCCTTCCGGCCACTTCTCTCTCTTTTTTCTTTTTATTAATTTTTCTGAGAGATAGTGTGTGTGTAACAAGGGGAGGGGCAGAGAGAGAGGGAGTGAGAGAAAATCCCAAGCAGGCTCCCCACAGTCTGTGTGGAGCCAATTTGGGGCTCAAACCAACCAACTGTGAGATCATGATCTGAGCTGAAACCAAGAGTCAGATGCTTAACCGACTGAACCCCCTGGTCCCCCCACTTCTCTGTGTGGTCTGCCCTTGCTGGGCCACCTCTGTCTCAGTCTGCCATCTGGCAGGGTGGGAGAGGAACTGGGGGAGGGTCCTGGCAGCCCTGGGCAGACGAAGGGGCTTTGTCACCAGTCCCACCTGAAATCCATTTCCCCGAGCCCAGGGGAGCAGGGGTTCAGCCCACGTGTCCACAGAGTGTGTGGGATTCTGCTCAGAAGCTCCCAGTTCCATCTGTCTAAATCAGCACCCATGGGCCAGGACTGGCAGATGGAGACTGGGCAGTGAAAAGGACAAATGCAAGGAAGAGAACAGATGTTTACTGAGTACCTACTATATGCCAGACATTAGCCCAGATCACCAGACACAGGAGGTGTCTCACTATGACCAAACGCAAAAAGACTTTCGGGTTTTAGTAGCCTGGTTTCAACAAGAGTCACTAGCACTATAAAGAAGCCTAATAAGGTTGAGCTTGGACCAGATTAAGAGGAGTATAGACTTCAGAATGAAGGAGACTATATAGTCAGCTCTAACCAGACTCTGTAACATGCATTTGTCCCAGTAACCTGCTCTCTGACAGAGACATGTTAGATTTGGGGTCGGGAGGATCTGGAATCCTGGCCTGTGAGGGTCACCCAGCCTAGAGGAGAACAGTCCCCAGTCACTGTCCCCTCGTCTGCGTGGTGCTGACCCGGACAACTCGACCAGATAGGACTGCGGGCTCAGAGGGTCCAGCTGGAGCCCCAAGGGAATGAGGGGCACGGTGGCCAGCTGCGTGGGGGTGAGCCACCCACGGAACCAGGCTGCCTGGGGAAGGGGGCATGGTGCTAGACCCCTGTGTGCACCTTCTCACCATGCAGCTCCCAAGCTGGCCTTGGCTAGACCCTCCCTCCTTGGGGGTGGGGGGTCCCTTCGTGAAACACCTGCTGTCGGCTTGCTGCCCCCACGCCGCCTGCCTAAGCCCCAAAGCCCTTTCCCTAGGACCTCGTGGAGGTGGAGGTGCTGCTTCTCCAGGCGGTGAGGATCCGCGCCCCCATCACTCGGATGCGGACGGGAACCCAGGTGAGGCGGAGGCCCCTCCAGCCCCTGCTGCTGGTGCTCGCGGTCTGAGCAGCCTCCTGGCAGGCCTCTGGCTCTGAGCTCTGGTTCGGGAGGAGCTGGGCGGGAGTCCCTGCTAGGTGGCTGCTTCCTCTCCTCTCAGCCCCTGCTGCCTCCAGGGTCAGCCTGAGCCTCAGGAAGGTGCCCTCCCTGTGATTCCTGCTCCGAGCCACAGGGCACTCTGTTTTCTCACTCCCCGAGCAAAGCCCTCATTGGCATGGCGCATGGCGTTGACCCCTCTCTCATTCTGTGTTGGCACAATTGTTGAGTGACGCCTGTGTCCCCCTCTCCCCGAGTCTGTCACCCTCCCACGCCTGGGATAGCGCCTGGCGGGAGCAGGATCTAATGTTCCTGTATTGGGCACTCGGAGCTGTCTGTGAAGGGACTCGTTTGATGGTCGTGAACAAGCCATGCGGGGGCTCCCGGGGTTGTACTCTGTGCACATGTAGGAAGCTTTCAGCCTCTGCCCAGGGCATACGGCCCATAAGTTCCAGAGCTGGAAGTTGACCCAGGCAGCCTGGCCTGCTGTCAGACCTTCCCTTAGCGATCTTGCCTCCATGTGTCTCCCCTAGTGGGCACTCAGGAGGTACAGGGAGAGCGAGCCTGTGAACCCCACCTGCGCCCACCCCGCGTGAGCAGAGACCCCCTGCTAGATGGAGAAAGAGGCTAGGGAAGAACGGGGCACCCGTCGCACAAGGGAGGAGGGAAAGTACCCGGGCCGCTGGAGGTGCCCCAGGGCTTGGGGGGGCACTCTTCGTGGCGGGACCCTGGTGGCCACCAGCCTGGCTTCTCTCCGGCAGATGCCTGTTTACATCACCGGGATCACCAACAGCCAGAACCCGTTCTCCTTTGGCAGTGCCGTGCCAGGCCTCACCTTCCACTGGTCTGTCACCAAGCGGGACATCCTGGACATCCGGGGGCGGCACCACGAGGTGACCACCCACCCAGAGCGCCGGGACACCTTCTCTCAAACGCTGATACCACACTGACCTCTCCCCCCGCCCCAGTGTCTCCGTTCCCAGCCCTCCCGTGACCAGGAAAATGGGCTCCTCTCCCTCCTCCCAGTCTGGGTCTGCCCGGAGCCCTTTCTATGTTAAGCATGTTCTTAAGCACTAGACATGGGCTTCGTAGGTAACCTACTTCAGGCAGCCTCATGGGAAGTTCCAGAGCATCACGGACACTTGGTCGGGACCCCTCGTCTGTAACTTCTGACCTCCTCTGAGGATGCCTGGCAGCCCTGGGGGCTTTTTCCAGATTTACCCCAGAGGGCAGACTCCCCTGCCCTGTGTCCCTCTTAGAAGGACCCTGGCTTCTCCTCAGACCTCAGGGCTGGACGAGTAGCTACTTCTTTGTGCTGACGGGCCCGTACATGGGAAGGGACCTGCCTGTCTTGCCCAGGGAGTCAGTGGGGAAATGCAATGATGGGACGGGTTTCCAGCCCTGGTGACTCTAGTCTCCCATCCTTGGGTCCTGCAGGACTCAAGCGGGGGGTGGTTTTAAGGATCCTTCTTGCCTTATCTATGCACAGTGGGGAGGGTCCTGTCCCCAGTGCCAGGGGGCTACCTCAGACTGTTCCCATAGCAAAGACATCACATAATAGAGGTCTCTTCGGGGAAACACTGCCAAGTCTAGCTAATACCTCTTGCATCTTCACTCACTCCACACCCTAAAGGCTCTGAGAAGCCCTGCTCACTAGGGTTGACCCAACATTCCTTACATGCATCCATGAACCTCATGACACTCCGCCTCCCGCACTTGTGCGGGGTTAGCAGCCCCTGGCCAGAGTGGGGAGGCGATGGCCTTTGAGAATCGGCAGGGGCCGTCGGCGGGACCAGAGCCCCTGGCCCTCGCTGAGAACATGTTTGTGGTCTTCCCCAGGCTTCACTCCGTCTCCCGTCACAGTACAACTTTGCCATGAACGTGCACGGCCGGGTGAAAGGCCGGACTGGGCTGAGGGTGGTGGTCAAGGCCGTGGACCCCGCCGCCGGACAGCTGCATGGCCTTGCCAAGGAGCTCAGTGATGAGATCCAGATCCAGGTAAAGGGCAGGTGGGCAGAAGCCATCATTGGAGGGAAAGTACGTGCCGACCGAGCAGACTCTCCCCCAGAGGCCGTGTGAGCACACATCACCCATTCGGCCACCCTGCAGCTGATACATGAGTTCTGGGGTGTCAGGGAGACTGAAGATAGGGCTGCCTGAGGGCGTGGGATGGGGGCGGGGCAGGTGGCTGGCAGACCAGCTGGAGGGAATGGCATGAACAAAAGCCTGGACATCTGAAATAGCTTGACATACTCCCCAAATAGCAGATAATTCTGAGGTTGGAGTCTGAGGCACCTTGGTGGTAGGAAGAGGCTGGAAGCTCGTCTGAGTGGCACGTTAACTGAATTGCCTGTGTCTGTTCACAAACACTCAGAGACCATGTAAGCAGAGGCTGACATGCCTTTCCCCAGCTCCCAATGTTGCCCACCAGTGAGGTGCCCCCACGAAGCCTGCGGGGCAGAAGCTCTGGGCCCTGCTGCCTGCTGATGAGCCTGAGGCCCTGGGGTTGGAGTGAGAGGGTCCCCTCCAGGTTTCAGTGAGTGGGTTGTGGGTCCTAAAAGGCCTGGAGGGCCATGCGGTGTGTACGGCCTAGAGACGGTGTGACCCATCGATGCACAGATGGAAACAGAGCCTCGGAGAGGGAGGGGGCCTGTTCCAAGCCCCCAGAGGTGTACTCCTGAATCAGGATGGGGAGCCCAGCGGTTCTTCTCCCGCCCAGGCCTCAGTGCCTGTGTCTCCCTCTCTCCAGTCTGCCCTCCTCCCTCCCCTGTCCATCAGGGCCCCTCAGTAAGACTAGGGAGGTGACAGTTTACTTCTAAAGAGCATTTTTAGCTTCAAGGGCCCCATTCTGCTAATCTGGGACCCAGTAACCTCTGGGATGCCTTAAATTGCAAAGAAAAATCGGGGGTACTTGGGTGACTCAGCTAAGCATCTAACTTTGGCTCAGGTCATGATCTCACGGTTCATGGGTTCAAGTCCCGCCTGGGGATCTGTCATGATAGCTCAGCGCCAGGAGTCTGCTTCAGATTCCGTGTCTCCCTCACTCACTGCTGCTCCCCTGCTCTGCTCTGTCTCTCTCTCTCAAAAATAAATAAACATTAAAAAAAATTGCAAGGAAAAATTAAAAGGAGCCTCTGAATGTGAGAAAAGAAACAGATTCAGTCCCCCTCTTCAAGAAGAAGCAAACCATTTTCTAACCCAGGTGCCTACCTAGTCAGGGGTAAAGATTTTCAAAGAAGGAAACCCTCATTTACCCACTCCCTTTACCTGCCCCCCACATGTGTGTGTGTACATAGACACACACACATGCACACATGTATACACATGTATACACATACATAATGCACATGTACACACACCCACATGCAGATGCACACACATGCACATGTATGCACACACATAAACACACCGGACATGCATACACGTGCAGAGACACAGATACACATGTATACACAAATACAAACAGACACAAACACACACAAATACATGTTCCTTCCAGTTAAAAATAAAATGAAATCGTGTCTGGCACCTTCACATTGGATGATAGATGGGGCTTTGCAGCCTTCAAATTCCGTGACCCCACATGAGTCACCAAGCATCTTCATGCCTCGGTTTCCCTAGCCAATAGCAGTTGGAGGTTTGAGTAGGTCAGAGACTTAGAGATGCTGGATCCAGCCCACAGATGTATTTCATTTGGCTCATTCGTGCTCTGAAACCATTTTTATTTGTTGCCAACATTTAAAAATATGAAGATGTATAAAAACCCAATAGGCAGCTTGACCTGAAGATACACGGCATTTTGCCATGTCCCCAAACCAGCAGGAGATGGGAGGCCCCTCCCCAGGCCCCACCGCTCCCCCCTTTCTCCTGATGGTGAGACCACACATTAGTACCATTGACCCCGGTGCTGGCATTATTGCTTTTCTTACCCTTGAGTTAACAGGAAAGTAAGATCTCTCGGGCACCTTCATTTCCCATTAAAGAGGGACAACAAGAGTCCCTGGAGGGCTTAGTTGGGTAGGCGTCTGGCTTCAGCTCAGGTCATGATCTCAGGGTCTGTAGGTTTGAGCCCCGCATCAGATCTGTGCTGACAGCTCAGAGCCTGGAGCCTGCTTCAGATTCTATGTCTCCCTCTCTCTCTGCTTTTCCCCGGCTCGTGCTCTATTTGTCTCTGAAAACTAAATAGACATAAAAAAAAGTAAAATAAAGAGGGACAACAAGGTATATGTCTTTAAGACAAACAGGAGGTAGGAAGAGACGTATCTGTATGCGTACTTCCTGTGCAGCATGCATCCACGCCACAGTCACCTGCCCAGTGGAAGGACTCACCTGACCCCAGAACCCCATCTAGCCCCCAAAGGCCATGGACCATTCACTATTCCAGAAGTGCACCACTCACATTGCCACTTGAACCTCACAGCTCTTTGAGATAGATATGGCAAGGATTATTAGTTTTAGACCCATTTTACAGATGAAGAAATCCAGGCTCATGTATATGATCACAACACAGCAATGCTGGGAGGGCGGGGGTTTTCTCAGAAAACAGGCCTGAATGCCAAGGGAGGTCCTCGCCAGGGTTCCTAGAGAAAGAGTGGTGGGCAGTCAGGGTGCATGTAGGGAGAGGTCCAGAGTTCCCGTAAGTGCTGCAGCCGTGGACTAGGGGGCCATCGAGGGCCTCGGGGCTCCTGGGGAGTGATGGTTAGAGCCACGCGGACACTGCCAGGTTTCCTATCTGCTGCCCTGGCTCATTGACGCGTCCACACCCGCTCCATGCGGGTCCCGGGGGAGCGTGGCAGGAGGGAGCAAGATGGGGGCTGGTATGAGATGGTCACAGTGAGAACCACTGAGCAAGACCCTGGGCCCTGGAGCTCTGTACGCTGACTTCTGTGCCCACAGAGCTGTCCCCACCACCGCGAATTCATCTGCTCTGTAAAGCAGATGCCGTCAGGGTGCACGAATATGAGCCCGCCTGCTTGCTGTCATCACACCTTTGGCCTCTCTTAAACGTCAGCCCTCCCGATCCCATCACCAGCCGCCTGACAGGTGCTGGCAACAGCGAGCCTCGTGTCTCGGCCCCATGGGTCTGTCCCCCTGGAGGGGAGGGGAGCGGGTACCAGGCCATGACTCTGGTAGCATAACGGGAAACAGAACTCACCCTCCGTTCCAGGTATTCGAGAAGCTGCTGCTGCTGAGCCCGGAAATAGAAGCAGAACAGATATTAATGTCGCCCAACTCATTTATAAAGCTTCAGACAAACAGGTACGTGACTCCGAGCCTGTTTGCAGCCGGGCTGAGCAGCTGCGCTGGCGTCTGCTGGCTCATTTGTCAAAGCTGTCAGGAGCCACGGGTGCTTCAAGCCGGCTGCATCTTTCTGGGCCTGAAGTGGGTGCGGCTTCCGCACTCCCCCTCCACTCCGCCATGGATGTCTTCTGGTAGTCCACTTGTCCCCGAGGGTCCGTCTTTTCTTCCCCATAGCCTTGAAAGCTTTTAATGCCCACTGCTCAAATCGGCTGCTTCAGAGGGAAAGAAGTTCTCCCTGGAAGAGTTAAGTTGTCAAATGCCCCGTTGTCTCCGAGGCTGGCTGTGCAGTGTGAGTAATTCCTGAACCAGCAGCGTGGGCATTGCCTGGGAGCAGGTGACAGTGCAGATCCTGGGCCCCCCCAGACCTGCACGTAAAAGACCCCCACTCGATATGGATGCCCCTCAGTGTCTGCAAGGCAAAGGTTTACAGCATGTGTACAAATGTCATTCCCGCCTTGCATTCAGACAGGGTGCCTTTGGTGGCAACGACTCACACATGACCTGCAGCTGCATGGTGGGGGAGGGTCTGTGAGGACCACAGGAGTGCTAGCATGTTCCGTGAAACACGCACATGTGGCAGTCATTTGTCCACAAGTGTCTAAATGCCAGGCTGTGTGCTCGGCTCTTAGAACAGTTGTGTGACCTTCTGGTGGGGAAGCGAGAAGTATGGCACGAGAAGGGGACAGCAAACAAGGTATAATGGTTAAGCCAAAGCCCAAAGAAGGGCCTTTTGTGCAAGGATTGAGGGAATATAGAGAGGTGCTTGTGCTGGGTCTTGAAGGGTGAATAGATCTGCAGGTGTCCAGGACGGGTTAGTGGAAGACCGTTGAGGCAGAGGCAATAATGATACTTTGGGTCATCTGAGGAGGGTCTGTCGGGCTGCACGCAGAGAGCAAGGGGAGGGGGTGAGCCCTGGGCGCTGAATACCTTCACTTCCTGTTGTTTCTTTGTTCTGTAATAAGCTAGAAACACTGTGGGATGCGTCTTCCACTCAGCGCAGATCATCCGTAGTTTTGCGGACCACTCTCTGAGCAAGCAGCCCACTTCAATCCATTCCCTGCCCTTGGAAACAGGATGGGGCAACACCATTGCCTCCCTTTCATAGTCGGGGAAACTGAGGCCAAGAGAGGAGGCATGCAGCTGTTTGCGGGGCAATGGGACTGCCCTGGGGTTCTGCCTGACTCAGAGCCCCATCTCTCTCCACCGTGCCTGGCCACCTCATGTCAGTAAATGGGAGAGGTTGCCCCAAAATGGTCATGGACTTCACACGTGCCCTGCTGCTGGTGAGAGGAGCTCGGCCCTCAGTTCCTTCTCCCAGAAGCAGTGCTCTCCTTGGAACCCTCGGTTTTCCAAATTAAGTTTCCTGTGGAGTCAGGCTGCGCACCCGGGGCCTACTGCACAGTGGGGCTAAAATCAAGCCTTTTTCTTCTCCCAGGAGACATTGGGGAGCCCAGATGGCTGGATCTCAGGGCAGGGGTCCCAGGCCCCTCACTGAGGCATGCTCTGGCTCCCAAATTCTGAAAAACCGAGTCTGTTTGTTTTCCAAAGGGATGGAGCGGCCTCTCTGAGCTACCGTGTCCTGGATGGGCCGGAGAAGATTCCTGTCGTGCACGTTGACAAGAAAGGCTTCCTGACGTCAGGGCCCGTGATTGGGACATCCACCGTTGAAGTGACCGCCCAAGAGCCTTTTGGGGCCAACCAGACCATCCTCTTTGCTGTAAAGGTAGTATCGTGTTTTCCTCCTTTTTGGGGTAGTAAAAGCAGTATATTGAGGTAAAGAAAATTCCCCCTCGCAGGTATAAAATTGACCTATTCATCTACCAGCTGAGAAATTGTAGGTGAAAATTTATTGGAGAATAACTTAGGGGCAAAGGTCCTAGATGGAAAGTTATAGAATCTTCTAAATGCCAGAGCTGGAGATACTTGGAGATTATTGATCGCAGTGGTCTCATTTCATAGATGGGGAAACTGAGGCCCAGCAAGGCCTGTGATTTGCTGGGACTGGAACCCCGGTGTCCTGACTGGTCAGCCGGTACCTGGAACACAGCAGGTGCCTGTGTGCAGTGACTGCGTGTCCTGGACACCCGGCACAGACATGGTCGCATCACACACCGGGCAACGTGGACAGGCAAGGACCCTGAGACTCTTCATGGAGGTGACAGGCTCAGCGAGTCACTCCCTGTGGTGGAGAATCAGGGTCTGGGCCCGAGCCCTAAGCCTGCTGAGCCGGGTTGTGTCGTCAGGACACGGCATGGCACGTCTCATGTCCCTCTCCCATCCCATGCTCCGTGGTGATGAGGACTCTGTCGTCCGGCGTCCTTGGGTTGGCTCCCTGAATTTCCCTCCACTATCTCATTGTAGCCACTTTCTGAATCCTGGGTGACAGACAGGATACATGACTTCACGTTCTAGATTTTGCCAGGGTCACAGATCTGTGTCCTTAATTAATGTCTTCGTGTTTCTGTAATTACTGCCTGGCAGGGAACCTTCACTCTAGCTTATGAATAAGTGAAAGCG
This sequence comes from Mungos mungo, assembly GCA_004023785.1. NCBI lineage: Eukaryota > Metazoa > Chordata > Mammalia > Carnivora > Herpestidae > Mungos > Mungos mungo. The sequence goes on along the minus strand of PISW01008657.1, from coordinate 51,275 downwards.
ACTCGCTGCTCATCCTACTTCAGCAAATAAGCACCGAGCGCCAGCTGTATACCGGTCCCCGCACCTGCCGACCTGTATCCAAGACATTGGGTCTTTTGAGCGGGGCTAACTTTCCAGCCGGGATAGATTTTCTCCAGGGCTGGAGGGCCAGGGCTGCTCTCTCTGGAGCTCAGGTTTCTGGGCTCCATGACCCCTTTCCCTGGGGCACGTGCTGGCACACGGTGGCCCCTGGCTGATACTCGCTCCACAGTCCACACGTGCACGACTTCACTGTAAACACTCCGAGAGCCAGGTTTTCGAAGGAAAACTGAACATTGAAAACCCAGGGGATATTTTGGCAAATGTGAATAATGATCTAATTTTTCAGAGTCCTGGGATTTGATTCTTATAGATTGGGGGGTTGTTTTTAGTAAGTCTAGCCCGCTGTAGGAAGGCGGGGTTCTCATCACTAGGTTGGGATGCTCAGGGGACCAAGGCCTTTTCTCATTCCGTGACCCCTGAGTCGTTCCAGCCCCCAGTCCCTCCTGAGGCGGGTGCCCCTGGGGTGGGGGGCAGGTGACTCCTCCTTGGGAGGCTGGTCCCCAGGGCAGTCACCCTAACAGCTGCTCGCTGTCCTCAGGTGTCTCCCGTGTCTTACCTGAGGCTTTCCATGAGCCCCGCCCTGCACACCCAGAACAAGGAGGCTCTGGCAGCCCTGCCTTTGGGAATGACCGTGACCTTCACCGTCCACTTCCACGACAACTCTGGAGACATGTTCCATGCTCACAATTCAGTCCTCAGCTTTGCAACTAACAGGTAGGGTGTGGGTGACGCTCATTTTCCTGTGCAGGTGCATGCCCGCTGTACCTGGATTAATGTATGGGGGTGGCTGAGTGGTCACACAGAGAGTCTCGTGCCCTTGGAAGGAGAGTTTTGCTGCCATGTGGCAGGGAGCTGCTGGTGATGTCCCCTGGTGGCCGGAGGCGAGACACAGATGTTGGGATTTGTGGTAAACTCTTATACTCGTGAAAGCCAGGCTGCAGGGGGGATATAAGCAACCTGGCTGTTGTGCTGGCCATGTGATGGGGGATGCCAATCACTGATCACAGACTTTATAGAAGTTGGTCAGAGCAAGGCACACACCTTCCAGCGCTCCAGTGCCAGTGAGGACCGAGGGTGACATTCACTGCATCTTCGGTGTACAGGCCTTTCCACATGACATCCCGCTGACTCCTCCCTGTAGCCTATTTGTAGAGAGAGACCGAGGGTGAGTAGGGGAGGGGCAGAGAGAGAGGGAGACACAGAATCCGAAGCAGGCTTCAAGCTGTCAGCACACAGCCCGACGAGGGGCTCAAACCCACGAGCTGTGAGATCATGACCTGATACGAAGTCGGACTCTTAACCCACTGAGCCACCCAGGCACCCCACCATTATCCTGTCTTAATAAGTCCTCCAGACGATTCTAAAGGTTGAGAACTACTGCCCAGGGGCAGGCAGAGCAGCTCAGAGGAGGAGGGAGAAGCAACAGGCCTCAGAGGAAGAACAGCTTGGGCAGGGTTTCCAGGGTTTCTGGGGGGTAGAAGGCCATATCCAGGTGTGGGTGACCGTTGCAACTTGGCCTCCTCATAGGCCTGTTCAACATGCCCAGGGCCAAACTGGGGCTTGGAGTTGGACCCGGTTCAAACCCCAGCTCTGGCCTTTGTGGGGCCTTTCAATCAAGGTAGCTCAGCTCTCTGCTTCCACACCTGTCATGTGGGGAATAGGCCCAGTCCTCAGGGTCAGCAGCTGCAGCTGTCGTGGACAAGGCCTCTGGCACACTGTGGGGCTCTGCGCATGTCATGTGGGCCATCTGTGAGTCTGGGACCTAGGCCACCCCACAGGAAACAGAGCCGGCTCCTCCCAGCCCCTCACCTCCCCCACAGGGGTCCCACTGGCCCTGTTAGTGCTGGGAGCCTCTCTCCTAGAGACCAGCTTCAGAGAGAGAAGGCGGGCAGAGGAGTATGATGCCTGCCTGTCTGGGCCTTTCCACCAGAGTGACCTTGGCTGCTGTTGACAGAGCACTTGCCCTGTGCCAGGCACTGGGCTCAGGGCTTTATAGCCACTGAGCTGGTTTAGTGCTTGCGTCAAGCCCGAACGCGGGTACATATCATCCCCATTTTACGGAGGAGGAAGTGGGCAGAGACTGTGCCTCCTGAGAATGTCTTTGTTCCCTATTGGAAAGGGATCAGCAGGCTTCTCGTAGCTCGCCTTGCCCTCTGTCCTCAGCTTTTCCTGCTGGGACGTGGGGGACATGCTGTGGGCCATGGGCCCCCCTGGCGGGGGGGGGTGGCGGGGGGGAATGAGATAAGGCCAGGTTTGTGCTACTGCAGTGGCCCGGCCCAAGCTCTGCACCAGCTGCTCGGTACACGTGAGCCAGAGGGATGCCTGGGGCCACCGTACACAGAAAGCTTGGCCCAGCAGAGGCCTCAACTACGTTTCTCCCTCCGGAGCTGGGGGCTCTTTCCTGAGACTGAGAGCCCACCTCCCCCTCCTGTGCCTAGAGAGGAGTTCGTGCAGATCGGGAAGGGCGTGGCCAACAACACCTGCGTCATCCGCACCATCAGCGTGGGCCTGACGCTGCTCAGCGTGCGGGACACGGAGCACGTGGGCCTGTCCGACTTCGTTCCGTTGCCCGTCCTGCAGGCCATCTCCCCGGAGCTGTCCGGAGCGGTGGTGGTGGGCGACGTCCTCTGTCTGGCCACAGTTCTGGTGGGCCTGCAAGGTGAGAGAGAGAGAGAGATACTGGCCAGGTTTGGGGTTCGTGGGGGAGGGGCACGCTTTTGAGTCAGGGGCAGCCCCAGAGATGGGAGGGGGACCTGTTGTGGGGGTAAGACAAACAGGGCTTGTGTGACGTTCAGGAGCAGGGTGCAGAAAACCGAGGGCCAAACCAGCATGCCACCTCCTTCTGCAAACACGTGTCTGGGAACTCCGCCCACTCATTAACATGTTGTCAGGGGCCATTGTTACCCTACAACTTCCGGGTTCAAGCAGTGGCATCAGAGACCTCCCAGCCTGCACAACCCAACTGACGTACCACCAGCCCTTTATGGAGAAAGCTCGTCAACCACTGTGCTAGTCTAGCGCTGTCCACTGGAAGTTCCTAGCACTTTGGAAGCCTCCCCTGTCGATGCTGTCTAATGTAGGGGCCACTCACCATCCAACCTGGAAATGCGGCTAATGCAACCGAGGATTGTTTCATTTTAATTCATCTCGGGGCAAGTGGTCACTGCGACCACATACAGCCTCCATCCGGAAGGAAGTGTAAACTCAGAACAGCTATGGGGCCATTCCGCGGTTTCCGGGTTTCAGCCGTTTCCATGCTGCATGCTGCCTGTACATCCACCACTTATGTTACTTGGGTTTATTTTTTTCAAATTGACTCCTAATTTTTTTACCTCATTAAATTCATTTTAAAAGGTTGTTCAAAACTGCCCCTAAAGAAAAGCAAACGTAATTTGCCAGAAATAGGATGTGATTGTTGAGTTATTTTGTTTGTATTACATAACACGATTGGCTTTTAACTAAGAAATGCTGTCTAGTGCCAGCTCTTGAGCTGACACTTGCTTTATTTGCTAAAAAGGGAGTGATGAACAGCGGGGGTGGGAGGAGTGGTGATGTGTCCTGGCACCTGGGTCAGCCCGGGACAAGGGAATGACCCAGAGATTCAAGCAGGCGGGTGCTGGAGTGAAAGTAGGGCAGAGGCTCACTCTGGGCAGGGTACAGCCGCGCAGAGAGCAAGTGCGCTCCAGGTGGCTGCAGCCAGGGGCCGGGGGCACGGGGGGGGGGGGGGGGGGGGGGGGGGGGGGGGGGGGGGGGGGGGGGGGGGGGGGGGGGGGGGGGGGGGGGGGGGGGGGGGGGGGGGGGGGGGGGGGGGGGGGGGGGGGGGGGGGGGGGGGGGGGGGGGGGGGGGGGGGGGGGGGGGGGGGGGGGGGGGAGTCAGATCCAGGGTGCAGGGGCGAGTGGTGTGGCTTCTGCCCTGAGCTTGAATCGGGGGCTCCCCTGGCAGAGGGTGGAGCACGGGGGCAGGGCAGCCCAGAGGGCGTGGCAGGCAGGGAAGGAGGAGTGACAGCCGGGCTTTCTCTCCCAGGCCTGTCTGGAACCTGGAGCTCCTCAGCCGACAGCATCCTCCACATCGACGCCAGGACGGGTGTGGCTGTGGCCCGAGAGGCAGGATCTGTGACGGTTTACTACGAGGTCGCTGGGCACCTGAGGACCTACAAGGAGGTAGGACTTCGGGGCACACGTGGTGCAGCCTTTAGCTTTCTGTCCTGAATGGCTCCCTTCCCTTTACAAAGGAGAAGAACCAGCACCCTGCTCGACAGTCAGGGTCTGGAGTCCCAAGTCTGGGGTCTGTTCCCCACTTCCTCTGCAATCGGACAGGTGCCATTTCCTTCCCAGGTCCCTGCCTTTCCACGTTCAAAATGGTGTCATGACAGGGGCTGACCTCCTGGGACCGCCCCCAGCGCCCATGCAGCCGGAGTAGGGGGCAGGAGTGTCCCCTGTGGGCGCTTCTCCAGGAATCTCAGCTGGGGCAGGCCAGCGTGGCCATTTGGCGTCACCGGCAAAGTTACGCCTCCCCAGCAAGTCACCTTCTGAGTCTCTCTGGAGGTGAACAAAACTGTTCCCTCTTCATTCTCCAGCTGAAAAGGAATCAGTGAGCAGTGTCTGGCCACGTCCCAAATGTGTCTCATTTTAGAGCCGGCGTGCACGTGGTCGAATCCAGCAGTTTAACTTAATAGCTTGCATATTTAGTGCCAGGCTCTGCAGTGGGCAGGCCGGTTGTGGATAGAGACACCTCATGACTAATAAAGCTGTACCCTCCCAGGAGGACCCATGGAGAGTGGGCAGGGGCAGGTGGGAGGGGGCTAGAGGAGAGCGCCTGGCGTAGGCAAAGGTGTACAGGGCTCAAGCACCTTGGCAGTGGGGGGAAGTGGAGGCAGACATTGCAATCAGCTTGTGGGATACACATCAAGTTCTGGGTAGTTCCTGGTGAGCCTGTGAGCTCTGGGGCTAGGCTGCATGGGTTCAAATCCCAGCCAGGCCACTGAGAGGCTGTGTTGCATTGGGCAAGTTATTTCACCTCTCTGTGCCTTGGTTTTCCTGTCTGTAAAACAGAGATGAGAGGGTTGTGAGGATTAAAAGAGATAATGTGTGTGACACACTTAGAATGCTGCTCAGCAGGTAGCAGATACTCCGTAGGTATTTGCTGCACCTGTTACTATTCTGGAGTGGAGAGGCAGAAGCTTATGCCAGACCCAGTACCCATTTACCAGGGCTTTTTGTTTGTAAAGCAAAGAGTGAGCGTGATCAGAGGTAATGTTTGGAACTAGTACCGGTGGCTGGTGGAGTCTAGGGAAAGATGATGAGTCGATTGAGGCGTGGACGGCTTGAGGCATTTGCAGCTCCTCTAGACGAGGCTGGTGATGAGGCAGCAGGTGTTTCCGGAGCTCCAAGGCAGAAAGCTGGAGATGGGGTGGGAGTCCACAGTGCAGAAATGGTTCTCGAAAACCTGAGAGTGGACAGGGACACGCAGAAGGTACCAGAGACAGAGGGGATTGGGGCAAGGCCTTGGGCCCCCTCCACCAGGTGTGGAGGACGAGGCAGAGGAAGCAGGGAGAAGATAGCAGGAGTCAGGGGTGCAGGAGAAGGTGGGAACACCAGGGCCGGGATGTGGGTGCCCACACGTGAGTCCGGGGTGACGGGGCCAGCCTGTGCTCCTGCATCAGCTGCGGGCCTAGGAGCTGCGTCAGCTTTGGGAGGAGTGAGACCCCATCCCTGCCCTTCAGGAGATCACGTTCTGATAAATCAGACCTGGGGGAGCCTGGAAGTGCTGAATGCCTGCCCAGAGGAGGGGGGACAGACTTCCACCTGGAAGGGGCCTGCACGGGCCGATGGGGTCACACTCTGTGGGTGCCAAGAAAGGCACACAGTAGGGGCGTTTGGGTGCAACCAATGTGAGATGGGCAAAGGGGTGGAGCAGGGGGCAAATCTAGGAAGACCTGAGTCTGCAGGGGCCTTAGGTACCCAAGCTTTGTGAGTTGTATTTTGCTCAGGTTGGTTTATCTGAAATAAATGACAGTAAAGTAAAACGGCTCCTCTTGTTGCTGAACGACAAATTAACCAAACAGATGCACAGAGGGGTGATCTGCAGCTGTCACAGGAGCCAGAGCCCACAGCTCCCCCCAGACTGAACGCATTCAGACCTGCTGTTAGGACAAGCAGCCTGTTTAGACGGTCAGGGGTCAAGGCTGGGCGGTCTGACCGACCCGGGGTCTCATCCCAGCTCTGCCACATCTGGCCACAGCTAAAATAGACATTGGGCCTCAGTTTTGTCCCCTGTGCAGTGGGCAGTGCCCGCATCACAGGCAACAGGGTGAGGTCACAGGAATGCCCCTGGCTGAGCCCACACTCAGTACAACCACCTCGGCTACCTCCCCAGGTAGTGATCAGTGTCCCTCAAAGGATCGTGGCCCGGCCCGTCCGCCCAGGCCAGACCAGCTTCCAGGAGGCCTCCAAAGTGACCGTCACCGTGGGAGACAGAGGCTCTAACTTGAGAGGTAACGAGTGACGGGCTTACTTGGTCTGGGGAGGGGCCCCGCCAGGCTCAGAAAACAGGGAGGAGGCTCCTTGTGGTCCTGCTCAAACTCACACCAAAGGCAGCAACAGCATTTAATCCCCATTGACCCATTCCTTCCAGCTTTGTTGAAATCCGAGTCTTCTTTTTAAAAGAGCCCAGCACCCAGAAACTGCCTGTGTCTGAGCTGGAAATGCCACCTCAGCCCCGGCACACCCCAAAGAAAGAAAACCGCAGCTTACCGCCGGCAATCCCAGAAAGTCATGACTTAGTAGGCCTCACCGCTGATTTTGGTTCTTATAATTACCTTCTCCAAGTTCTGCATAGAACATTCGACCCTGTCCCCTGCCCGTGACAGCCCTGGACAGCAGCTGCCAGAAGTAAATACATCGATTTGGGCTGGGTTTGTTTTTTGTTTTTTTAAAACCATGTACCTGGTTTAAAATACCACTGTTCTCGTTCTGATTGATGAGGCGACTTTACCGCATCACAGGAACCTCTCTTTTCCTGCTTCAGGGCACCGGGCCAATGCTGCACAGTGGCCGAGATGACACTCCATGTTTTCCTGGGGGACAGTTTCCCTCCTGATGCCCAAAAATAAATTGTCATTCTCCCCCTGCTGACAGGAACAAACGCTGTGCATTAGTGGGCCCGACCCATCTGCCGTGCTACTGGGTGCAGGCTCTACCCCAAATGTGGAAATTCTGATCTGAAATTGCCCCTGATTCAGAATGACCTTTCTCCTCCGTAGAATTGTCCTCAGCTTTTACAGACTGCAGCACGGTCACATCTGGGGGGCCCAGTGTGGAAGGAACATGGGGTGTTTCCAGCCCAGCCAGCCTGCGCATGGCCTGCTCTTGCTTCCCTGTTTCGGGACCCTGCGGGCAGGTGCAAGGGGCCAGGGTGTGGCAGCCAGGAGGCCTGGCCCGTGCCCCCTCACCCCTTCCCATCTGCAGGTGAGTGTTCCCCGTCCCAGATGGAGACCATTGAGACTCTGCACCCAGAATCACTCATCAGCTGCCACCTCCAGTTCAAGGAAGACGTCTTTGATTTCCCAGCACGTGACGTGTTCACGGCAGAACCAGGATTTGATGCCGAGCTGGGTGAGTTTGCAGGGTCTGCACACGAGCACTGGCCTACACGGGGGCCCCTTTGCTGTGTTAGGCTCCCAGCAGCCATCTGTCAGGAGCCCAGCCTGGCAATCGATGCCCTGCTCTGGCCTGGAGTCCATTCCAGCCACCAGGAGGGGTTGGCCATTCTGTGCTGGGTGACGGGTGTGCTCAGCACCCACTTACACGGAGCAGGCAGAACACAGTTGGGGTTGGAGAGCCCGGGTGCAAGTCCCTTTCTGCTCTTCCCAGCTCAGGCCCAGTGGTGTTGAGGCTGCTTCCCTCTGTGAAATGGGAAGGACGGTGCCTTGGCGCCGAGCGGTATAAGCACGAGGTGGGTGGAAGGACCCTTGCTAACCAGCCAAGGGCCAGACAGTGTCTCCGAGCATAACTGCCACGACCGTGACGCCAGGCCACAGGCTGGAGCGAGCTGGCCACATAACGCAATGTGTCTGCAAAGAGTGCCCACACGGGGTGCTTTGAGGGCTCAGGACGCTCGTTCTGCGGTATGCTTAGCGCAGGGCCCAGCACAGACTCCTGTGCAGTCTCCACAGTCGCTGCCCAGTGTTAGCATGATGATGACCGTTGAGGGGCTTTGGGGCCATTTTTCAGTCCCTTCCCGGAATGTGCAGCCCAATCTTGAGCAGAGGAGTTAGCAACAGCACTTTTATTTACTCCACCCGTCCTGAGCCAGGATGGCCAGGCCCAGACATGCACCACTGGCCCAGACGTCCCGACCCCGGGGACGTCAATGCAGCTGGGATCCCATGAGCAGAGAGTTCTGAGGAGGGAGCGAGAGAGCTGGTCACAGAAAGGGTGTCCAGGGCGGATCAGGGGTGCTGAAGAGGGACCTCCCTGGAGGAAGCGATGCCTCTCCTGGGCTCTGAAGGATGCATAGGAGTTTTGCAGTTAGAAAAGCAAGGAGAAAGTGCCTCATCCAGGTATGGGTGGGAGAGGGGATAACCTGGAGTGTCCTCGTCTCCACAGGCCGGTACCTCTGCTCGGTCACGATGCACAGGCTGACGGACCAGCAGCTGAAGCACCTCAGCACGAGGAAGACAGTGCTGCTGGTCACCGCCTCCATCCCAGGCAGCCGCCTCTCCGGGGAGCACGTTGGCGCTGAGGTGCCCTTCAGCCCAGGGCTGTACACAGACCAGGCTGAAATCCTTTTGAGCAACCACTTCACCAGCTCTGAGGTCAAGGTCTTTGGTGCCATGGAGATTCTAGAGAACCTGGAGGTGAGTGGCGCCCACACATGAGCCAGGGCCTTGGAAAGGACCCAGAGGCAGGGAAGATGAGGTGACACGTGGAAGTCCTGGACCACCTCTCTTTAAAATTTAAAAAAAAAATTTTTTTTTAATGTAACTACCCTTAACTTTTTTTTCCACCTGTATGACTATCTATGAGTTTATATAATTATATTACTGGGAATTTTTTTTAATACTTATTTATTTTTGAAAGAGAGAGACAAAGCTTGAGTGAGGGAGGGGCAGAGAGAGAGGGAGACACAGAAGCTGAAGCAGGCTCTAGGCTCTGAGCACAGAGCCCAACATGGGGCTCAAACTCAGGATAATGAGATCATGACCTGAGCTGAGGTTGGGCACTTAGCTGACTGAGCCATCCAGGCACCCCTAGTTCCTGGGAGTTCTGCCAGACTTCCCCAACCAGGAGTTTGGTAAGTGAGGGCAGTACTAAGCACAGAGCTTACCGAGCCCATAGTATGTCCTCAGTGAACATTTAGTGTGTCAGTGTAGGAATGTATGCTGACATGGGGCAGGAGGAAATGCTCTAATCCCTAACCTATTGCTGACTCCCACACAGCCATGGACAAGTCCCTAGCCCTGGGCCTCAGTTTCCCCGTCTGCTGAATGTTGGGTGACTGATGTCCTAGGTCCCGCAGCCTAGCAAGCTGGGAGGAGACCAGGGTGATGTGGCAAAGGGGTTTTTGGCTTCTCCATGTGCTCCGTCCCTGGTCTTACTACAGCAAATGTGGATGGATGTTCTTGGAGCGTGACGGCTATGTACTCATTGCCAGTGATAGAGGGTCTGCCAGCCCAGGGCTTGAGCCGCTGCTGATCGGCCATTAACAGAGCACCAGGCTGTTCCCTTGGAAGGTTGGCATTTGGTGATCGTTCATGTTGGTTCCGCATTTTTTTTAAAGAGGACTTGATTAGAATTCAATGGTATTGATTTGTTTTTTCCTTAAAAACACTCCAAGACAGTGTGCTCCTTCCCTGACTTTGCAGGTTTCGCATTGTCAGCCAGCAGGACCCAGGCAGCATCGCCTACCTAGGAAGGGGAACAGGGACAGGTCCCCACCCCTGGCCTTCGGGGCCTGGAGGGAAGCACGGCATGTCAGGCAGAGTTGGAGACGGGGAGCAGCTCTCCAGCCTCTTTCTCTTTCCCAGGTGAAATCAGGGTCGCCGGCCGTGCTAGCCTTTGAGAAGGAAAAGTCTTGGGGGCTCCCCAGCTTCATCACCTACACAGTCAGCATCTCGGATCCCACGGCCGGCAGCCAGGGGCCTCTGTCCACCACCCTGACCTTCTCCAGCCCTGTGACTCACCAAGCCATCACCATTCCAGTCACTGTGGCCTTTGTGATGGATCGCCGAGGGCCTGGTCCTCGTGAGTCATGGGACACAGCTCGGATGGACCTGGGCGAGGCGGGCTGGAGCGGGTGGTCTTGGCTGTGGGTGGAAATCTGGGCAGAGGGGCGGGGGGGAGGGGTCATGTCAAGAACTGGAGGACTCAGAAATGCAGAATGTCCCCCAAAGTGAATTTGGTCCATTCGGGTAGCTAGAGGTGTCCTGTTGAAATGTGACTGGACTGTGCCCCCTCCTCTGCTCAACACTCTCCCTTGGCTCCCGCTCCTTCAGGAGGTAAAGCTCAAGTCTTTCCAGTGTCTTGAAAGGCCCCACAGAATCTGCCTCCGCAGCTCATTCATGACTTGTCTTCCCCCTTGAGCACCGTGCTGCAGCCATGCTGGCCTTCTTCGCATTTTGAGAACACGTGCAGCTCCCTGCTAAGCCCTTGGCATTCACTGTTCTCTGTGGCCCAGAAGCCTTTCCCCCAGATAGCCCCTGGGCCGTGCCCCCACCTCTGTCAAACCAACCTTCCCTCACACAGTCCCTGCTCAGATATTAGGAAATTTTGAACTTTACTCCCACACAAATGCTTTTCCTGCTTCCATAGCACTATTCCCAACGGTCAGCCTGTAGGATAATTAATACAATTAATTATAATTTTTGCCTGTCTTCCTCGACTAGAAGCTAAGTAGTGCACGTGGGGACAGCACTTAGAACAGGGCCTACCCAGCGCATACAGTAGGTGCTCAGTAACGGATGACTCATTTACCCCACAGTCATGTATCAGCACCTGTTGTGTGTCAGCCCGCGTGTGGGGCAGACGCCTGAGAAGGCCGCCACCTTGAATAGGGCATAGGATTATGGGATTACAAATGCAGCAGGAAAGGAATGATCCTAAACATGTGCCTGAAGAAGTCGGGGGCAGACAGAGGCGGTCATCGTGCGTCTGCTGGCTTCCGCGAGGCCTGGAAGCAGCCAGGGGGAGGGCCGTGCAGTCAGAAGGACCCTGGGATGATGTGCAGGATGAGGGGCTGAGCCACGAGGAGCCTTGAACACCAGGCCAGGGGCTGGGGCTTTTTCTTGAGAGCAGGGAAGTGGCCTGGTCAGGTCCGGTCAGGAACAGACTGTGGGGTTAAGACCCATGTCGGGGGCCACCCCCTGCTTCCTGCCAAGCAGGGATGTGTCCTGACTCAGGCAGCCCACTTAGGGGAAGGGGGAGGGGGCGGGGTTCAGGATGAGGCAGAGGGAGATGGAAGAGGAAGCCCCAGTCAGGCCGGGCCGCCCTGAGGTAGGGCCCCAGAGGAGGGGTGGCTTTGGGCACCTGAGGTGGGGCTCCCTGGGTGCATGGGCCTCCATTCTGAGAGCAGCAGTACCCCTGTCCAGAGCCTTCTTCATGACCGCAGCCTCATGGCTGGACATCTGCCACGCTGCCTGGCCTTTCCGGGCAACAGGGCGGACTCCTGGGCCTCCAAGGCCTCCGAACTCCCCCAGACAGCGCTGCTTCTCCTGGAATGGGACTGGAAACCGAACCCCCTCCAAACAGGGCCTCGGGTGGACCTGGGCGTGTTCAAGGGGCCCACGATGGAATAGGACAGAGCGCTGGTGCGACAGGCCCTCAGGACCAGCCACTGCCCCAGGCCTAAGGCAGGCCACCTCGCCCCCTGGCCAGGCACACAGACACAGGGGACTCCACGCGGCAGGTGGGTCACTTGTCTCTCCGTTGACTGCAGATGGAGCCAGCCTTTTCCAGCACTTCCTGGATTCCTACCAGGTCATGTTCTTCACCCTCTTTGCCCTGCTGGCAGGGACTGCCGTCATGATCATAGGTGAGGCGGGCTGCACCTATGGGGTCCCCTGGGTGGTGCCCCACCCCCGACCCCAACTCTAACCAGCCACGTTGTCCTGCAGCCTACCACACGGTCTGCACCCCCCGGGAGCTCACCGCACCCCCAGCCCTCTCCCCGGGAGCCAGCCCTCGCCACAGCCCCCACTGTGAGTAGCCAGCCTGCAGATGTAGCCAGGAGGCGCTGGGGCTATGAGCGAGGGGTGTGGGGAGCAGGGCCCCGAACCCCAGCTCTTAGAAGCTGTGGCTCTAGGCAAAAGTGGCAGCTGGGGTGCAAGGCCCAGAAGGCAGATCTGGGAACTGGTCCTTGGCAAGGAGAACTTTTGCCAGGCAGAGCCATGGAGGGTGGAGGGCTGGTAGTGGGAGCTGTCTGTGCAGGGGTGCATGTTGGGGCTGGGTCTTAGCTGCTGGGGCTGCTACCAAGGGCTCTAAGCTGGGGTGAACTGACTGACTCAGAGGTGAGGATTTGGGACAGTCCTGATGATAGAGCTTCCAGACAGACGAGAATCAGAGGGGCCTTTTCTCTTAATGTCCACTTGTCTCTGGTGACCCTACATTGCTCTAGGGATGATCCTACACAGCTCTAGGGGACACTTCTCTCTGTGAGTGGCATCCCTTGAACCTTGTGCAGTGCCCAACCTTCACAGCTGCACATGGCAGCCTTTATGTCTTTTCCATTTGAGGGTTGTCTCTTGTATACAAGGAATCCTTGAAGGTACCTACTGACTCAGGAGGAATATGGCCAGGCTTCAGAGTCTGAAATTTTTGGAAGAGGGTACAGTTTTGTATATAGATACATTTTCCTGGGAAACCAGATTCCACTTGCACCCCGGACCCCTGGAATCATAGCCTTCCACATATGTTATTCAACCGTCCTTACAACAGGCACTCACCTTTTCTAACCCCGGCTTCCAGCACACCCCTCCCTCTGTATGTAGGAGCCACAGCGGAGTGCTTGCATCACCTCCTGAACACTCCAGACCTTTCCACTTACCCTGGAGACTGTTTGTGTGGCTTTCTCTGCCCAAGAGGCTGCTCCTGCCCAGGTGGACAGGCCCCATTCATGCACGCCCCACAGACCCACGGATGTGTCCGTGTGCTTTTAAGACCCACTGCTTGTTCTCACCCCACAGCTGCAGGAGGTCAGGGCCTGTGCACCAAGCCTCTCCATACGTCCAGCTGTCACCCCTTCCCTGAGTGACCTCCCACTGCAGTTCCAGGGCTGGGGACAGCCAAGTTCTCCCGCCTGCTGTGGGGCTCACTTCATCTCTTTCCGCCCTAGATTTTGCTGCCTCATCTCCGACGCCTTTCAACGCACTGCCTCCCATCCGCAGAGCCAGCCCTCCCTCCAGGCTTTGGAGCCCCGCGTACCCCTCCCACTAGTCCACTACCCGGGCGCTGACACCCCACGCACCACAGTGGGCCCGGCACCACTCCCCACTCTGCTGCCGTAGACCGGTCATTGCAGCCGTGCCCGCTGGCTCACCCTTCCATGCAGGGCCTCCTGTTGGCTCTTGGTTTTTGCTTTGCTCTTACTTCATAGTCTTACAAAGGCTAAGACCCTGGCGCATTCCTCTGTGCCCAACTGTCTGGGCCCCATGCACGTCCGCTCTTCGGTCCCCAAGCCCTCTCGGGCCATCCCGCCTCCAGATGTTGAGCAGGCGGCAGCTCCATCCCCCAGTGGTCCAGAGGGGACGTTAAGGAAGTGGCCTCAGGGAAAGGACCTTTTAACTGTGTCTTCATTTCTGTGGGGTTGTTCCCCTCCTTGGAAACTACTGTTTCCCAAGTCTGGCTCCTGCAGGGACGTGCGGGGAGCGAGCACACACCACACAGACCGCAGGGAAGCGTCAGGTGCGCACTGACAGAGCCCAACGCCACGCCTGCTCCTCCTCTCCAGGAGATGCTGCGCTCCCTGAGCCACTCGCTGCTGCGCCCCCTGAGCCACCCGCTGTGCCCTCTGAGCCACCTACTGGGCTGCTCTTCGCCCCCCTGGGGGCCACTGTGAATATAGACACCGGCCTCTGTGTTTGTCTCCTCAGTGCACGAGTGTCTCCTAGACTCAGCCATGGCCACCTTGGGGTGTCCTTTGGGGCCCGGCTCCTCCTCCCCGTCCTGGCTTCTGTGCCAGCACAGCGATGTCGGGATCTAGTTAGGAAAACCTTCTTGAGCCAGAGACCAGGACCTTTTCTTCTGTTTGTTTGTTGAGGAGCCACTGTGTTCCGTCCAAGCACAAAGATCCAGTGTTACCCATCCCTCCCTGTGAACCGCGGTCGTGCTCAGCAGCTCGGAGCTTCTGAGCCACCTCGGGTGGGCACCAGGCTCCCCTCAGCAGCCCCCCGCCGGCCACGGAGCCTGCCCTGGCCTGCGAGGAGGGTGGGCCTGGCCTCCAGGAAGGGGCCTGCCTTCTCCCCAGACCCCCATCCAGCATCCGAGGCCTCCGGCACCCGGCCTGTCCGCCCTGGGCCACTCTCAGGAAGAACTGGAGGCTTAGCCCCGAGCCCGGCCCGCAGGGTCACTGTGCGTGGGAAGTCATCCACGTGGACTCTGGGCCAGAAAGCACAAGTCCACTGCAGGCCCTTTGGGCCAGGCCACACCATCTATGTTTCTAAAAGCTGGAGACAGGAAGAATTGTGCCTTGCTTATCACTTGAGCTCACACTGACAACTTGGATGTAAATAGGCGTGTTTCTACTTCGTTTATTTAATAAAGCTCTATCTAATTTCTTAAGAGGGGCATGATTGCTGCCTGAATTGTGTGCGTCCCACGTGGTTGGGACCCAGGCTCTGGTGACGGGGCTTCCTAAAGGTTCCAGGGACTTGGGGAGCAGGCCTGTTGTGCTGCCCCTCCGTGCCACACTTCCTGCCCCTGCTGGCCGCCTGGGGCCCCCACAGGTGCCTGAGGGTGCCCTGGCCTGCCCACACGTCACCAGGGATCACTGTGAGCCCCCACCCCTACCTCCTCCTGCCTGTCTGCAGCTGTCCCTTCCCCATGTCACCCTGGCCGTTACCCCCACTCTCCACACAGGCTGACCTCCCTGGTGTTACTGGTCCTCTCACTGACTCTGCAGCCAGGACTCTGCCCCCTGCTCACCGGCAGACGCTCCCGGCCCCCAGCCCCTCACCCCCCCCTGCTCCCCTCAGGTGGTCCTCTGCCTGCCCTCCACGGCCTTCTGCCTGCCTTCACGGAGCTCTGACACAGGCTCACCCCGAAGGCCTGAGGCAGTTGTGAAAGTGGATCAGATGCCTAGACAGACCGGTGGCTGCCCAAGGTGGCAGGCTGCCAAAGGCGCCTCTGGCGGAGGCCTGCTGTCCCCCCACGCTATCCGCTTTCTTCCTGCTCAGGGCTGAATGGCCAGCGGCAAGAACACACACTAGGTTTCCCAGGTGTTTTTGGCTGCCGGAAGCCAACATGTGACTGTTCTGGGGACAGAACGCATGCAGCTTAGGAACTGGACTGCCGCGAGGCCATGTCCCCGGCACCACGTTGTCCCAGCCCTGGCTGAGCTGGCCGGTGGGGGGAGGGGGCACAAGAAGGACTCAGCTGTTGTCCGGTCCGTGGAACCCGGCCCCACCCAGGATGGCCTCCCTTGATGGGAACAAAGGACACTCCCAGTGGCTTCCAGTGAGTCTCCTGCCACAGCCGGTTCCAGCTGATGAGTGGCAGCGCCCCTGCCTGAGACTGGCAGCTTAGCTCTGTGCCTCCTCATCTGGCCACGGCCAGAACCCGCCCCCGCCCCGCCACCATGGACACACTTGCTCCTGTGTGACTGAGTCCCCTCCTCAGATGCTCCCCACCCATACCCTTGTGCAGCCCGTCTCCAAGTTCCCATGAATCTGCCCTCCCCATGACCCTCTTGGTCCAGGGAGCTTCCCCTGGGATGAGGGTCCAGCCTCCCTGTCTCTGCCTCGTCTGCTCACAGATCTGACTGCTCATGCCCTCCTGCTTAAACTCTGCTACAGCCCGGCTCGCCCTTGGGGTGGACACGACCCCTTGGTTCACACCAGCAAACCGCAGTTTCCCCAGCAGGCCCTGCAACTTCACCTCTGGTAGAAGCAGGTGACCAGGCCCCGGCGCCCCCCCCCCCACCAGGCCCAGGGGCTCTGGGACTTTGCTACCAGCCAGGGCTCCGGGTTGAGGGAAGGGGGCAGTCCTGCCTCCACCCTTCCACCCTCTCCCACCTGGGTGCTCCGTTCTGCTCTCTTCCCCACTCTGGCCTTCAGTTTTCTCCTCTGCACAGTGGACCCAGCAGAGTTATTGTAGAGACAAACCAAGATGCCAGGTGAGAGGCCTTCTCTTTGGGCAAAGGGTTGGTGAGTAGGGGTGACCTCATCCCCCAGAGGAAATGGCTGATCTGACTGTCACATAGGATGACAGCGGGGGATGGAGAAGCCGAGCGGAATGGCCCATCTGGACCTGAGGGCCCTAGGTGACGGGGGTGACTGGGCGCAGAAGTGCTTGGGGAACAAGTGACAACTTCAGAGCACGTGAGCCCTAGTCGTGGCCCGCCCACACCGAGAAGTTAATGCGGAAGCTAAAAGGCTAAAAGTGCTGTCACCACCCTGGGCCTGATTTCCCTGACCAGAAAACGGGGAAGACATTTTCCTCACGAGGATCCTAGGAGGACAAAATGGGCTGATAGTAGGTGCTGTGTCCACATATGCCGCTGTCACTGTTGGTGCGGAAAGCTTGGCACGGGCCCATGAGGAGCCCAGATGGAGGGAGAGCATTTGTTTACAGAATGGCGAGATGGAGAGGCAGCAGGTGAGTAGGAGGGAGGGCGCTCCCCTGGCCCCCTGGACCTCTGTCGTCATTCCCTGTGCTGTGTTGCCGTTGTCCGACCCCATTATCACTTCCCGGCTGGGACCTCTCTGAGGCCTGTTCTACTGTATCCCCGGGACCCGGCACACTAGAAGATCTAGAAAGCATTCAACCAATGTCCTGTGTCCAGCACGGCGCCTGCCTGGCATGCAGCCCTCAATAATGGCCCCCAGGCAGGTAGGCCCCCCTCAGTGATGCAAGATGGCTGCCAAGATCCAGGCATCACAACACATCCAGACATGGCAGCGTCCAGAAGAAGAGAAGCAGAGAGAGCATCTCTCCCTGTGTCCTCTAAGGGCTAAAGACTTCTTTCCTGGAAGGATCTTCAGCAGACAGCTCCCTTCATATCTACAGCTGGGGTTGGGTCTCCTGGTCCTTCCTGTTCCATGGCTGGTGAAGGCAACAAGAGGATCATGGCCGCATATGGCAATCCTTCACAGTTGATGGGAGGTCAGTGCATCAACATGCTCAAATTCTCTCAGATCCAATTAGAAAGGTCTCAGTATCTGCTCAGTTGGTTTTATCTGTGATGGTGGCATCTTCTTCCCTTTGCCCATCTCGATGCTCTAGAGAGAGAGCCATTTACAGGGGACAGGCCGGGGCTCTCTTCTCCCCAGAGGCCACCTTCCTTTTAAAGCACACACAAGGACCGCGAATGCCCGTGCTGCCAGAGGCAGGGCCACCTTGCCAGGAGTGAGTGCTTTGACAAAACCGGGGGACCTAGGGTGCATTCTGTTTTCTGCTCCCAAACTAACCAAGCAACTTTTGCTCTCCAATGGGTGCCAAAAAATGCTTTAAGCACCATTTAGCACTAAAAATGTAGTATTGCATATAGTGGTTTTTTTTCCTCCAGAATTCCTAAGTTTGGGCAAAAATTAACTCTCTGTGTCTGCATCTTCCTGCTTCTCTGTGCGGTCTGGAAATGTTTCATCTCAAGGTCTGATGGACTGGCTAGAAGAAAGCCCAGGGCCTGGGACATCCTCCTGGATGGGTGGCAAAGGTCTAGGCTAATGGGGAATGCATGAAGCTTAGAGATCATGGGGACAGGAGTGTAGGCTGACCTTCTGGGGCTGGAGAGAAATCATTGTACCTTTCTGGGCCACTGCACTTCCCTGTTCCACCAAGTGGCCATCCTGACAACCCTCCTGCCACCACCCAGAGGGGCTGCAAGCAGGAAACAGGTGCATTATTATTCCAGGCTCTTCCCTCTCTGCATGCACACTCTTTTGCTTATAACTGTAGACCCTCCCACTAGAGGCTAAGTATATTTGCTGCCCATGGAAGTTGGCCATGGTCCTGTGACTTGCTTAGGCTGGTAGGATGTGGTGGATATGATGTCAGTTCAGAGCCTGGGACCTGAAGTTTCCGTTCACCTTTCTTGTGCTTCTTCCATTGACATAATAATAAGGAAGCCCAGGTAGCCACTCATCGACAGAGGAAGAAAGACACCTAAAAGGGGACCTGGAATGAATCTGCTCATCTTGGATCGACTGACCTGCAAACCCATGACTTGGAATAAATGACAGTTGGGAAAACCCCCTGACTTTGGGGACAGTTTGTTAGGCAGCATTATCATAGCAGCAGGTGACTGATACAGAGCATGATATGGATTCCCTTCTGGCTGAACCATTGAAGGCAAGCTTCCTGCCACTTGTCACAGAGTCTGAATGATGTAGCTGGGCCCTGGGGTGGGGCCCCCTCAGTTCTTCCTGCTGTGACAGGGTTTTCTGGGTAGCTCTGGCAAATGGCTGGAAGGGTTCCAGACCAGGCACTCAGGAAAGAGCCTCCAAGGATGAAGGGCACAGGAAGGCTGTCTGGTGCAGGGCCTTCTCCTGAGTTCTGATTTCCTCCTTCTTGGGAGGGAGTGCCATCAGCCACATGTTCAGGGCTGGCAAGGATCACTGGAAATGTGACTCTGAAGGACACCATGGGTCCTTTACTCAAAGAAAAACCATGCCTACCCCAGCCTTACCCTCCAATGTGTCCCTCAGGGTGAGGATGCCGAACCAACTGAGCCACCCAGGTACCCCGGTAAATTATTATTTTATCAGCAATATCTGATAAGAAGAAACACATGATACCCTGCCCCCCCAAACAGTATAATCATATAAACTGTATTTGTTCTCTAAGAGGCCCAATTGTATGCCTATTTCTGAGTATATATTTTCTTGCTCTTGTACTTTCTTTTTTTATAAACTTTTTCCCCAAAAAGACTTTATTCTCTAACATAATGAGCAGTGTAAGACAGGAAGAGAGAGAGAAGGAGGGAGGGAGGGAAGGAGAGAGAGAGAGAGAGAGAGAGAGAGAGAGAGAGAGAGAGAACCTATGCATTAGAATTTTATCTTTGGAAAACTCTAGCTCCTTCATGGTCACCATTTCCTTCACATCAACAGCTGCCTTTAATGCAGCCTGGTTCACAAGATTCTCCAATTCTGCTCCTGAAAAGCCAACATTATAATTTCTAGACCAACATCTATGAGAATAGAAGACAACATTAAAATTCCAAAACAGCTCTTCACAAACTCACACTCCAGAAGAAAAAAGTATGTTCTTCAACTAGAACTTAAAATACTCAGGGACGCCTGGGTGGCTCAGTCAGTTAAGCACCAACTTCAGCTCAGGTCATGATCTTACGGTTCGTGAGTTCGAGCCCCGCGTCGGGCTCTGTGCTGCAGCTCAGAGCCTGGAGCCTGCTTTGGAGTCTGTGTCTCCCTCTCTCTCTGTCTCTTCCCCACTCACACGCGCTCTCTCTCACTCTCTCTCAACACTAAATAAACTTAAAAAAATATTGATCTCACTGCAACTACAAAATAAACTCACTTTACTAAATTCTAGAGAAAAAAAAGCCAAAACTGCTATTAAATATACTATTAATATTGCCAATGGGACAAATCACAAAAGTTCTTAAATTTAAATAACTTTGTGAAAAACAAAGAAATGTAGAGTTGTCAGACATGATTTACAAACCTTCAAATTATGACCGACTTTGTTACTAGCCTAACCACAAACTGATAAAGTATACTCACAGACAACATTTTATTTTCTGAATTTCATCTTCAAATATTTTATATGTAAGTATTTAGTATTATATATACATTTATAAAAGCACTCCTTTTTATAGGAAACATCTTTGGTTTAACAAATTATTTTACCTTTGAAAATACTACAGTTTAATAGTCATGTTTATTATTTATTATTGTTTATTATTTGAGTCCATAATATTTTCATGTGTTTTGTTTTAGTTTGCCTCTTTTAGCCCCAAAGTGATTATATATGCTTTCTAGTATTTCCTACTTTCATTCATCTTAAAAGCATTTATACATACATTTATCTCCAAGTATTATTGAACACTTGCAAGAAAACTTCCTTTAGAATCTGGATTCAAATGGTGGAATCTCTTGCATATACAGTAAGGAATAAATAAATTTTAAAAAGGACCTATAAATGGAGAGAAAGAAGGACATATGAAACAAACTGGTCTTTTGAGACATCTAGCAAGTAAGAACCACAAGCAGTGTGGAATGAAATATTACCAGTTTTTATAGAGATAATACTAAAGTTTGTGTTAATGGAATTAGACTTACCCCCATCCAAATTTATTTTATTGAGATACCATTTCAAAATTTCTGTTCAACATTTCACATCCAGTCTTGGAACTGTAACTTGCATGTCAAAAGGATTAGGACATATTAAGGCACTAACAGGAGAATATAAAAATAAAATATAAATTAGTAATCTGACTGTGCTGAAGGTCCAGTTAAATGTGACCAACATTCTAAAGACAAGATGGAAAGATAATGGCAACCAAAGTTAGACTGGAGATTTGGAAGTTTTCATTTTAATTGTGCTACAGTTAATATACAGGGTTATATTAGTTTCAGGTGTCCAATAGAGTGATTCAATAATTCTGTATTACCCAGTGCTCATCACAAGAGTACTCCTTAATCCCCATCACCTATTTCACCTTAAGTTGGAGTTCTGAACATAAATAGTCACAAAACTCCTTTTAAAACATGGCTCAAGGGACATGTGGGTGGTTCAGTCAGTTAAGACTCCGAATTCAGCTCAGGTCATGATCTCACAGTTCGTGGATTCAAGCTCTGCATTGGGCCTGTGCTGACAGCTCAGAGCCTGGAGCCCGCTTCAGATTGTGTCTCCCACTCTCGCCCCTCCCCTACTCACACTCTGTGTGTCTCTCTCTCTCTCTAAAATAAACATACAGATGTTTTTAAACAAACAAACAACAAACAAAACATTAGAAGCGCCTGGAGGGCTAAGTTGGTGGAGCATCCGACTTCAGATCAAGTCATGATCTCCCGGTTCGTGGGTTCAGGCCCTGCTTCGTGCTCTGTGCTGACGGCTCAGAGCCTGGATCCTGCTTCAGATTCTGTGTGTCTCTCTCTCTCTCTGCCCCTTTCCCACTTGTACTCTCTCTCAAAAATAAACAACAAAAAGCTTTAAAAGAAACAAATAAAACACTAAAAAGCTATTAAAGACATGCCTCAAAGAACCATTTGAATAACCAGAAGGCAAAACGAAGTTTGATGTAGATAGCACACAAGCCTCTAACAAAAACATGCAAGTCAGTCAACCCAGGAATCCAGTCATGATCTCCCGGTTCATGAGTTTGAGTCCCGTGTCAGGCTCTGCACTGACAGTTCAGAGCCGGAGGAGCCTGTTTCGGATTGTGTGTCTCCCTTTCTTTCTCTGCCCTTCCAATTCTCCTTCACCTCTCTGTCTCAAAAAGAAAGAAACTTAGAAAAAACATGAGTAACTTAGGGGTGCCTGGGTGGCTCAGTCCATTGAACTAGTATTGATTTCAGCTCAAGGAATGACCTCACAGTTGAGTTCAAGTCCCCTGCTGGGATCTGAGCTGACAGTGCTGAGCCTGCTTGGGGTTCTCTCTCTCCCTCTGTCTCTGCCCCTCCTCTCTCTCTTTCTCTCTCTCTCAAAAATAGATAACATATTTAAAAAGGAAATAAGAATAACTTCTATGATAAAAACAACAAAAATGTAAACTGTAAGTTTTATTTTACAAATGCTTACCACCCCCAAAATTTTGTGATATAAAGTTTGTTAAAAGATTCTTTTAACAGCTCTACTGAGATATAATTAGCATATCACATAACTCAAAGTAGATAATCCAGTGGTTTTTAATATATTCAGAGTTGTACAGCTATCAACAATCTAATTTGAGTTATTAAATAATAAATCATTGTCATTTAACATATAATTTATTATATATTTATAATTACCTTACATAATATATTTATATTATATTATATATTTATTTAATATATTCAGAGTTGTACAGCTATCAACAATCTAGTTTGAGTTATTAAATGATAAATTAGTAAATAATAAATATATTTATTCCCCTCCCCCAAAAGAAACCCCACAGTCACCAACAGTCACTCCCCATTCTTCCCACCCTCTGGCACCAACCACTATTTTACTCTTCGTTGCTAAGGATTTGTTGATTCGGGACATCCTACAAATACAATCATATGAGATGTTTTGTGATGGGCTTCCTTCTCTTTTAAAGTTCATCCCTGTTCTATCTGATCACTACTTATCAAAAGAAGTCTTTTAATCCTTACTTATCTAATGCCTCTGGGAAGTTTGTAGCTCCTATAATGAGAACTACTTCATTGGGCTTAAAAGTATCAAAAAAGAAAAAGGTACCTTTCATTGAAAATTAAAACAGTATACATGTAGAAATGCTTGACACAAGACGGTTTATCATTAATTTTAGTAACAGTAAAGAAAAGGGAGGGATCTTTCTAATACCCATGGTGATAAAATATCTTGTATTATTTTTTGAAAAAAAAAAAAGTTATCAGGCTAGAATCCATCAATAACACTGCAAACAACAAATCACAGTCATCTATGATTACAGATCTACACCATACATGTTCTACTTAGGAAGGGATGACCTGACAGAAAAAGCTTGGTACCTGACTAATTTGTGAAAAATTATTCTCAAGTTTACCAATTCAAATGATGTGCTCCTAGATTTCCTATTTGGTTTCAAACTGCCTGATATGGTTTAAAAAGTTTTTACTTCTTTCAAAGCGACCACACTTCTTGCTTTCTATATTATACAATTTCTATATTATAAAAATTATATTATAATTATAATATTTTGTATAATTATAAAATGATATACATAATTTTATATAATTATAAAATTGTATATATAATTATTTAAATTCCTATATTATAAAATTATAAAAATTGATACAAACTTTTAAACTACAACATTAAAAGCTAGTCAGAAATTGTGCAGAAACCAGTATACAATCCCTTTACATCTCCAAAGAGACTGCTATTATTAGTACTTTCTTGTCAGGCTACAATTAATGAAGAAGGTGTAGAGGTCGTCAATTAAGATAAGTTGATACATCAATTACCCCATTAGTAATGGAAACAACACCATACAGAGAATGCAGCTTGTCTTGACGTCTTGCACTAGGGAAAACTCTGTTGTCTACATGTTTTCCAATTTCTCAAATGTTATCAAATATATGACCCTATTCGAAAGACAGAGGAAGATTCAATTACCCATCCACTTCTGCAAGGAGTTGATTTATAGTCTGCCTTGAATATGGATGCAATGGGGACTCAATTTGCTTTCCACCAACAAAATCTAATTCATCAATAAATAGAAGACAGGGAGCATTTGCTTTTGCTTCCCTTAGGAAAACAGAAGAGATTCAAATAAGTTTAATGAGATCAATACTTTTTGAACCAAGTCATATAAATATGATAAATATGAAAAACCCGTAAGATTGTCAAAAGCCAACAAAAGACATTCATTTGGGAGAAACAACACAAAAGGAGGTCTCTTTCTTTCTTTCAAAACTGACGTAAGGAGAGTTAGCCTCCAAAAACTGCATCATACAGAATAATACACAATAAAAACACCTGAGTATTCATCTGTACAAACCATATAGAATCAGATCTGAGGCTAATTATTCCTTAATTACACACTATCAAATTAATGAATAGAATGAATAGGACAACAACAAAAAGCCCAGCTTTACAACACCCGCAACCTCATCAACCATTCTTCCTAGCTCTCTATTTTGGGGAAAAGTACAGTTCTGTTTTAGCTCACACATTAAATTACCTAAAACCAGAACCCCACAATGGCTAGGTCAGCTGTGCATCATAATCACGCAGCAAAGAAAGCGTCAAAAAGCTCTCTTCCCCTAAAAGTCAGAAAATTTGGTAATATATGAAAGATAATCCTAAAACATACTAAATAGATTTCTTATGCGCTGGCTCCCACACCCACAAACATCTCATCAAATTCTGATCCAGAAGCATAATAAAGAGGAATATCAATTTCTCCAGCCACTCCAGCAAGAAGTGTCTTTCCTGTCCCTGGTGGTCCAACTAAATGAATTCCTAAAAGAAACAATAAGTGAGAATGATTCAAATTAAAAATATAAACAAACCCTGATGTGAGCCTATAAAACAACTAGTTAAATAATTTATATAGTTTGGAGGTTGAAGACACATGACTGGTATTCTGAAACAAAGCAAAATATGTCTCTAAAAATGATTTACTTCAGGATCTTCTCCAAAACTAATCTCCCTCTATCATTTAAATACTGTTTATATTTCAGTCATAGACAAGTCAGAATCTCGAGAGAACGGAATATAAACGTATTTATCACTAAACAAATAAAATTCACATCAAAACAGATTCAGAGATTGAACAACCAAATGGAATGCATGAACCCTTGACTTGATGATCTTCCATAAAAAACATACTTAAGAAATTCAAGGGATATTTGATGAAAATTTGAAAAACACCTAGCGTACAAGATACTAAGGAAACAGTATGTAGATTTTGTCTGGTAAGATAAATTATTCTCTATATTTAGGATAATATGCTTAGTCTTAGGTGATGCATAAAAAAGTATTTAGAGGTAAAGTAGTTAATCTCTACAGTTTTGTAACTTTTTCATATATTTTTCATATGAAAGGTGGGTCACAGAATTCTTTGGTTTCCATAACTTTTCATTTTTCAGACTATATTTCAAAAGGCAACAAAACTATAGCAATGCTATATTTTAACACAAAACACTCTTTTTAAAGGAAACCTGAAAAATATGCTTCAGACTATCCCCTTGTGTTGCCACGTTATTTTTATTCCTAACTCATCACCATATGATTTCTGTAGAATATATTTTGGTACTTGAGAATTTCCCCACAATTTTATACAATATCCCTTGTGCCTGGAGACAAAAGTGTAACTATTTTATGGTTTTAAACATGCTCCTTGTGATGGCACAATATTGACTTAATAAATGAACCCTAAATTAGCAGGCTCATGGAGACAGTTTTAGATACTTCTGAACATTCTCAGTAGAGACAGTGCACAGCACAAAACCAAATGGAAATAGGAGTATCCCCTTTAACTCACCAATTCCATTTCTAGAATTGGAATCTGGAATAATGGATAAATAATACATGAGTAAATTGTGAATGGATTCTAAGGAGGTAATTAAGCATGTGGGCCAAGCTTTGAGCTCTTAACACGATCACCACAGTACTGACTTTGTTATTTTCATTAAATATTTTTATTTGAGTGTAGCTGACACACAGTTACATTCATTTCAGGCATATAACACAGTGATATGACAAGTTTATACATTATGCTATGCTCACCACAAGCGTAGTTACCATCTGTCACCATGCAACACGATTACAGTATCACTGACTAGATTTCCTATGATGGGCCTTGTATTCCTCTGACTTATTCATCCGACAGCTGGAAGCTTGTCTCTCTTGTCCCCTTCACCGACTATGCCCAGCTCCCACTGTGCCAATTTTAACAGCAAAACACTGAAAGCATTTAAAATTTTAATATAAATGGTTGAAGTATAGTTCAACTGTATTGTACAAGGACACCATAAAGTCATGACAATTTTGTGCCGATTCTAGTATATGGTTGTTCCCTCACACCTGCAAGCAATTTCCCAATACCAGCTGGGTGTCCTACAGTTCAACTCAATTCTGACATGAACTATCTGCACATAGCATCAAATACCATAAGTTAAGGACTTGATCCCCAGAGACTGCCTCTATCCCTGCCCCTTCCCATGTCAACTGCAAGACCAGGTTGTTAACCTAGGCTTCTGACGCACAGGCTACACATAGGAAGTTCCCACAACTCTTTCCTTGGATTTGATTAATTTGCCAAAATGGCTCACAGAACTCAGAGAAACAACACTGTCCTTCCTAGATTACTGAGTTTTTTCAGTGCTGTAATTGTATTTTTTTCATAATTTTCTTAATATATTTTCTTTAGCTTAAATTATTTTAAGAATATAGTGTGATACATATACTACACAAAAGATGTGTTGATTGACTGTTTTATGGTTATAGTAAGGTTTCTGGCCAACCGTTGATTATTAGCAGTTAAGTCTTTGGGGAGCCAAAAGTTATTCATAGTTTTTGGACTGTGGGGCTTGGGTCAGCACCCTTAACCCCATTATTCAAGGGTCAATTGTACTAGTGTTAATTTTCTGATTGTGAAAGTTGTAGGATAGTTCTGCGGAATGCACTGACTTGTAGGATTTAAATGTGACAGGAATCAGGCATAATACTAGCAGTTTACTTGCAAATGGCTCTGGGGGAGGGAGGAATTCTTTGTTTTCTCTAATTTTTCTTTTCTCTAGCTTTGTTTCCAAAAAGCACAAAAACAAACAAACAAACAAATTAATTAATGAATAGAAAAGGTGAAAAGCCTTCGGCAAATCTTATTTCTCCATGTGGAAAGAGCTATGAATCAGGGTTTAAAATTACAATGACAGATAGGTTTTATAACCCTATAAAAATTGTAATGCATACCAACATTGGCAATAGCCACAGGAAGAGTACATCAAAATAATGTCTAAATCTTTAGGTCCATATGTAGTAAGAAACATGGGAACATACAACAAAGCCATCCATTAACACCACTGGAATATCAATGACAACTTGGTCGTTGGGGTGTGTTCAAGCAGCTGAGACCGGAGCAGGTCTGAGTTTGTAAAACTCAGCAGTGCTGGTTTCCACATACAAAATCTGCTTAAAAGTTAATTGATGCTAAGAAACACAGTTTAAAATATTATATACATTTTCATTAAACATTACACATACGAGACAAAAATGCCTTTAATAATCTTTAATAATGATTTTCACAGGTTTTTCCTTTAGATGGAGGAGAAATAGGGACTTCTGTACTTCCCCTGTGCATCTCTCAAACAAAGGAGGGTTGAAGCCAAAGGACTCTGAACCACAGGAGTCTGGGAGGAAAAGACACAGAGTCCACTAAGACGACAACCTCATAGGGCTTTGTACAGAGATCCTATCTCCAGCTGCAGAGCTTTCTTTGGGCTGCGTTCTCAGCCCAGAAATTCCCTCAGTTATAGATGCTACGCAAGGGACGCATTCAGCATCAGGAGGAACCGCTCCCCTACTCGATCCCCCGCTAGGAAGCACCCTGGCTTGCGGGATTACATTTCATTCAGGGTCTTTAATGCGCACGGAGTAAGATCTGGGAAGGAAGCTGGGCAAGGGATATAGAACACCGCCCACCTTGGTGGTGCTGGCGGCACAGGGAGATCAGCCTTAAAGAGTGTTTTCCAATGCTGGTTCGAGGAGGGACTGGGGGTTCACCATTTTTCTCCTCACAACCACCAAGGCGGGGCCTCAGGGAGTGGCCACCACAACCCACAGTGGAGGAGACACCCACATACACTAAACTATGCCCATATGTGCTGGGTGGCTGCTTTGTTGCCAGAGCCTAGATGCTGCAGAAACAGCCCCTCTCCCGGGATCAACACTGAGGCATTGCTGTGATTAACTCTAGGCCAGTTCTTACTATACAGATATATTCTCCCTTATGTCTTCTTATCTATCCCCTCCTCTGGACCAGGTATTCTGGTTGGATGTTTGCTTAAACAGGCATATATAATCCATTCTCTTGATGCATGTTCTACACCTCCATTGTTACCTTCCTTTCTCTCTGAAATCATGAGACGATATAGTTTCTCTGTGTAACATTATCTTCGTTTTTGTTTTTTTTCTCCTCAACTTCTTTTTCTCTATCTGAATTAAGCATTTTAGTCTCTTTGCCTGGTCAGTGTTTGATTTCTCTTTCTCCCCAACCCTGTCATTTCTCTTTGTATGTGCTCTTCCATGAGCACTGCTTCCACCCCGCTCTTTGTTTGTAGCTGGGATTTCTGGTTGTACGCTTTTAGACTGTCCTTTGTCTTTTGTTGTTTTTGTATTTTTTTTCCCTTTTGGTTTCCTTGTTTGATTTGTGTGATTGCTTGCTTTTGTTCCCTGTTGGTTTGTCTCTGTTTTCCTTTCCAGGGCTACCTCAAGAAACAAGCCAAAATACACATGGTGGAGATTCCCAAATATCACTACAAGTAGGGAAAGAAAATAAACAAAGTCTCAAGAAGAGGCACCATTAAAAGAACACTTCGTGAATGAACAGGCTGTGGACAGCCTATGAACCTCCATTAATGTAGCAGTACTCACAGGTGCAGAGCACATAACAAGCTTATAAAACTTACAAGAGAAAGAAAGCTAGCCAAAATGAAATAATGAGAGAACTCTCTTCTAAAGAAATTCCAGGAAGAATTCACAGCTAAAGACTTGGTCAAAACAGATATAAGCAACATAACTGAGCAAGAATTTAGAACAATAGTCATAAAATTAATCACAGGGCTTGAAAAAGGAATAGAAGACACCAGAGACGCTATTGCTACAAAGATTCTGGACCTTAAAAATAGTTGTGATGAATTAAAAAATGCTATAAACGAGACAAATGGATGCAGCCACTGCAAGTATTGAAGAGGCAGACAGGAGAAGAGGTGAAGTAGAACACAAAATTATAGTAAAAGAGGAAGCCGAGAAAGAGAGAGAGAAATTGATCCAGGAGAACAAAAGTAGAATTTGAGGACACAGTGATGCCATCAAATGGAACAATATTCATATCATAGGAATTCCAAAAGAAGAAGAGACAGAAAGGGGCTGAAGGGGTACTTGAACAAATTATAACCAAGAACTTCCCCAATCTGGGGAAGGAAACAGCCATTGAAATCCAACAGGCACAGAGAACTCCCCTCAAATGCAACTTGAATTGATCTTCTGCATGACCTATCATAGTGAAAGTGGCAAAACATAAGGATAAATAGAGAATTCTGAAAGCAGTTAGGGATACAAAGGCCCTAACATACAAAGGGAGACCTATCAGAGTAGTTGCAGATCTATCTACTGAAACTTCACAAGCCAGAAAGAAATGGCAGGAAATCTTCAAAGTGATGAACAGGAAAAATATGCAGCCAAGAATCCTTTATCCAGCAAGCCTATCATTCAGAATAGGAGAGAGAAAGATTTTCCCAAACAAACAAAAATTGAAGGAATTCATCACCACTAAACCATCCCTACAAGAAATCCTAAGAGGGACTCTATGTGGGAAATGTTGCAAGGAACACAAGGAACCAGAGCCACCACTAGAAGTATGAATCCTACATAGAACACAATCACCCCAAACCCATATTTTTCAATAACAACACTGAATGTAAATGGACTAAATGCTCCAATCAAAAGACATAGGCTATCAGAACATATAAAAAACAAAAGGATCTGTGTATTCGCTGTCTACTAGAGACTCATTTTTAGACCTTAAGACACCTTCAAATTGAAAGTGAGGGGATGGAGAAATATCTACCATGTGACTGGAAGTCAAAAGAAAGCTGGAGTTGCCATACTCATATCAGACAAACTGGACTTTAAAGTTAAGGCAGTAAAAAGAGAGTAATGAAAAGCATTCTATAATAATTACAGGGTCTATCCATCAGGAGGAGGTAAAAATTATGTCTATGCACCAAATTCGGGTGCACTCAAATACATCAAACAATTCACCACAAACATAAATAATCTTATTGATAAGAATGTGCTGGTTGCAAGAAACTTTAATACTCCACCTACAGTAATGGATAGATCAACTAGACACAAGTCACTAAAGAAACAATAGACCTGAACAACACATTTGACCAGATGGATCTGACAGATAATATTTAGAACTCTATATGCTGAAGCTATGGAATTCACTTTCTTCTCTAGTGCACAGGGTACATTCTCCAAGGTAGACCACATACTGGGTCATAAAGCAACCCTCCATAAATATAAAAGAACTGAGATCAAACTATGCATACTTTCAGATCACAATGCTATGAAACTTGGAATCAACCACAGGAAAAAGTCTGCAAAACCTCCAAAAACATGGAGGATAAAAAACACCCTACTAAAGAAGGATTGGGCAAATCAGGCAATCAGAGAAGAAATTAAACAAGATATGGAAACGAATGAAAATGAAAATACAACAATCCAAACTCTTTGGAAAGCAGCAAAGGCAGTCCTGAGAGGTAAGTATATTGCAATCCAGGGCTATTTCAAGAAACTAGAAAGAGCGCAAATATAAAATCTAACACTCCACGAAAGGAACAAGAAGCAGAGCAGCAAGAACAAACCCCTAGTCCCCAGTCCAGCGGAGGAAGCGAAATAATAAAGACCAGGGCAGAAATAATATAGACTTAAAAAAAAAAACCAGTTGAATAGATCAATGAAACTACGAGTAGCTTTTTGAAAAAATAAACAAAATTGATAAACCTCTACCCTGGCTTCTCAAAAGTAAGCAGAGAGCACCCAAAAAGGAAAACAAACCCACGAATTAAAATGGATTTAATACAACCAATCCCTCAGAAATACAAGCAATTTTCATGGAATACTATGAAAAATTATATGCAACAAACTGGACACCTAGAAGTAATGGGCAAATTTTTAAATACACATGCATTTACAAAATTCAAACAGGAAGAGATAGATAATCTGAACAGACCCAAAACCAGTGACGAAATCTAGTTATCAAAAATCTCCCAACCAATAAGAGACCTGGGACAGATGGCTTCCCTGGAGGATTCTACCAGACATTTAAAGCAAAGTAAATACCCATTCTTCTCAAGCTATTCCAAAAAATAGAAATAGTAGGAAAACTTCCAGACTCATTTTATGAAGCCAGCATCACTTTGATTCCCAAACCAGACAGTGATCCAGCAAAAAAAAAAAAAAAAAGAACACAAGCCAATCTCCTTGATGAATACAGATATAAAAATACTCAACAAGGTTCTAGCAAATTGAATTCAACAGCCTATAAGAAGAATTCTCCACCATGATCAAGTGGGATTCATTCCTGGGTTACAGGGATGGTTCAATATTCACAAATCCATCAATGTGATACATCATGTTAACAAAAGAACAGATAAAAACCATATGGTCCTTTTGATAAACGCAGAAAAAGCATTTGACAAAATACAGCATCCTTAATAAAAACCCTCAAGAAAGTTGGGATAGAAGGAACTTACTTAAACATCATAAAAGCTATTTATGAAAAGCCCACAGCTAATATCATCCTCACTGGGGAAACGCTGAGAGCTCTTCTCCTGAGATCAGGAGCACAACAAAATATCCACTCTCACCACTGTTGTTTCACATAGCGCTGGAAGTCCTAGCATCAGCAGACAACAAAAGGAAATAAAAGGCATCCAAATTGGCAAAGATGAAGTCAAACTTTCATTTTTCGCAGATGACATGATACTCTACATGGAAAACCTGACCAAATCCACCAGAAGCCTACTAGAACTAATCCATGAATTCAGCAAAGTCTCAGGGTACAAAATCAACATACATAACTCAGTTGTATCTTTATACACCAATAATGAAGCAACAGAAAGAGAAATCAAGAAACTGATCCTATTCACAATTTGCACAAAAAACCATAAAATACCTAGGAATAAACCTAGCCAAAGATGTAAAAGATCTTTATGATGAAAACTATAGAAAAGTTATGAAAAAAAACAAAGACACAAAGAAATGGAAAAACATTCCATGCTCATGGATTGGAAGAATAAAGTTTGTTAAAATGTTGTTACTACCCAAAGCAGCCTACACATTCAGTGCAATCCCCATCAAAATTACGCCAGCATTCTTTTAAAAGCTAGAACAAGGTATCCTAAAAATTGCATGGAACCACAAAATTCCCCGATTGGCCAAAGTAATATTGAAGAAGAAAACCAAAACAGGAGGCATCACAATCCCAGACTGTAGCCTCTACTACAAAGCTGTCATCATCAAGGCAGTATGGTATTGGCACAAAAGCAGACACAGAGACCAATAGAATACAATAGAGAACCCAGAACTGGGCCCACAAATGTACGGCCACTTAGTCTTTGACAAAGCAGGAACGAGTATCCAATGGAAAAAGACAGCCTCTTTAGCACGTGGTGCTGGGAGAACTGGACAGCCACCTGTTAAAGAATGAAACTAGACCACTTTCTTACACCATACAAACAAATAGACTCAAAATGGATGAAGGACCTGAATGTGAAACAGGAAACCATCAAAACCCTACAGGAGAAAGCAGGAAACAACCTCCTTGACTTTAACTGCAGCAATTTTCTACTTGAAACATCCCCAAAGGCAAAGGGAATCAAGAGCAAAAATAAAGTATTGGGACCTCATCACAATAAAAAGCTTCTGCCCTGCAAGGGAAACATTAAAAAAAAAAAACTAATAAGCAAACTACGAAATGGGAAGATAGTTGCAAATGACATATCGGATAAAGAGCTAGTACCCAACATCTACAAGGAACTCCTCAAACTCCACACCTAAAAAAACAAATAATCCAGTGAGAAATGGGCAGAAGACATGAATTGAGACTTCTCCAAAAAAGACATCCAGATGGCCAAGAGGCACATGAAATGATGCTCCACGTCACTCATCATCAGGGAAATACAAATCAAATCCACACTGAGATACCACCTCAAGCCAGTCAGAGTGGGTAAAATGAACAGATCAGGTGACTATAGATGCTGGTGAGGATGTGGAGAAATGGGCACCCTCCTGCACTGTTGGTGGGAATGTAAACTGGTGCAGCCACTCTGGAAACCAGTGTGGGGGTTCCTCAAAAAACTATCAAGAGAACTCCCCTATGACCCAGTAATAGCACTGCTAGGGATATACCAAAGGGATATAGAAGTGCTAATGCATAGGAAAAAATGTACACCAATGTTCATAGCAGCACTGTCATCAATAGCCAAATCATGGAAAGAGCCTAAATGCCCTTCAAATGATGAATGGATCAAGAAGATGTGGATTATATATACAATGGAATACTACGTGGCAATGAGAAAGAATGAAATCTGGCCATTTGCAGCAACGTGGATGGAACTCAAGGGTATAATCCTAAGTGAAATAAGTCAGGGCACTTGTTGGGATGAGCACGGGGTGTTACATGGAAACACAACTTGACAATAAACTATAAAAGAAAAAAATAAAGAGGTGTCTGGAGAGCAAAAAAAAAAACATTTTTATTTTTTAGATCATGTATTTCTTCTTCAAGATCTCTATATATTGTTTAGAGGTTTTGGCGATTAGATCCTCAGTTCAACCTGTATTGCCAGTAGAGACTAACGGAACATTTCTAAGGGGTTCTGCTTCAGTATCAACAGCAGCTGAAAAAGAAAATAAGACTTATATTCTTTACCCAAAAACTTTTAACACCACGTTAGTAAAAAAAAAAAAAGTTGGGGTCTTTATGAATATTAAGAAAAATGAAAAATGCCCACATACAACTGCAATATGAAACACAAGATTACTGTTACATATATTTTGCTCAGGGATGCACACTGAAGTAATTGCTATTGTGGATAAGTATGAGAGCTTCTGGCTTTTTTTCATTACAAGGGGAAATTACGAGATGATCACACAGTCTACACTGACCAATCATATGCCATAAACTGAAAACTCAAGCCGGCATTTCCAAACAGAGCCAAATATATGGGTATAAATGACAGGCAGAAAACAAAGCACTACTGAAACACACAGAAGGGACATCCCAGCTTTGTGTCAATATTGTCTGCTTTCTGGAAAGGTGATAGGCAAGGTGATACCTGAAGGATAAGGAAAATGTATGCTAGGTAGAGGGAAGAAGAATACACAAAGAGCTAGAAGTGAGGAAGAACACTTGTGGAATGTAGTTTAACTTGATGAGGTGCTAGAGCAAAGCAGCAGAGTAGGGTAAGTAGTGAGACAGAAGGCTGAATAATCTGGCAAGAATCAAATTGATCTGGGTGTTTTTATTACATGCTAAGGAATTTGACGTTTCACCAAGGGCAAAAGCAATGACAAAGTCAACGAGTGAAAGTTTAAATGTTACCTGTCAAGTGACAGCTATATGATCTATAATTACTTAACCAGGAATTACTAAGACAGCTCTGTGGGGGTTTTGTTTGTTTGTTTGTTTGTTTGTTTGTTTTTTGTTTGTTTTCTATCACTAGCAGGAACAAAACCTTGATAAAGCACATATTTTTTGAGAATTGTGCAGGCTGACAGTTCCAGCGATGGCACAGTGAAGGAAGATTATAGCCAGAAATAACAACAGCCATACAGACTTCCAGAGATGTTTCTTAAAATTAGTTTTAATGTTTGTGAGAGAGAGAGAGAGAGAGAGAGAGAGACAGAATATAACGGGGAAGAGGCAAAGAGAGAGGGAGACACAGAATCCGAAACAGGCTCCAGGCTCTGAGCTGTCAGCACAGAGCCCAACTCGGGGCTTGAACCAACAAACCTTGAGGTCATGACCTGAGCTGGAGTTGGATGCTCAAACAACTGAGCCACCAGGGCACCCCTACACTTTTGGAGGTTTTTACAAAAGCTATGAAACATGATGACTAAATGAGGAAGAAATATGTTCTTCATTATGCTCATGCTTTTACATTTTTTTATATGTACAAAAAAATGTTAATGTAGTATCTATTATCCAAACAATGGAAAGGGATACCATTTACTATTTATAACTTATGTCAGAAATCACTGAGATCTAAATTCATAAATTTTGGAAACATACCTTTCCTGAATTCTCTAGTTAGACGTTCATCGAACTCTCTCTGTATCTGAAATAAGTCAAATATTATTTAAAATGTTTAAGGCAAACAAGAGATGCTGTAGGAATTTGATATAGCTTATGAAATGTGGTCTTGAAATAATACTTGTAGAGACTAAACCAAAGTTGGGGATTGCTTAAATAGAAAGACAATCACATTTATAAATAAAATAAATTCCTACTTATTTTAGTTTTAGATAATTGAGAACAGATATAATGCTATTAAAGTGAATCAGATAGACGGTATAATTAGTATTGGTCTACTTAATATATATAATTTCTGAAAAGTGATGTTGGATCTCATTAGTACAAAAACGTTAAACAAGAGTCATATTTTAAACTGAATGTATTACTTGAAAATTCTTATTAAAACTGCCCTTTATGAAAGTTTAATCATTTTTTACTTTAATGAATTGTTCTTTAAAATGGGCTTTCCATTTTGGCACTTTTGAAAAAAAAATTTGAGGGCATGATATTTGCTATTAAGTTTTCAGGACAAACTCTTAAATATATCAAATTAAGAAAGTAGGGCTGTCGTCCTGTCATGTGGAAATCTACTGGCCAAAAACTGAGTAAAAATATTTTGTTGTATTATGACTGAAACATTTCTTTTCATATGGACACAAATATTTCAGAAAATCTGTTTGAAGAAAGGAAAAATATAGGCTTAAACCAGTTTTCAAACTTAGTTTCTGATTTACAACTTCCTAGAATAAGAATTAGAGATAAGGAAAACAATATACAATTTTTAAGTGTAACTTTGTTTCCTCTCTAGAAATTAGGACCAAGTTTTGAAACACTTGAATTTTTGAAGTTATAGTTATCTACTTAATTATGAAATGTGTAAGAATACATCAAACTACAGTTGACAGGATTTGGGGTGCTGACCCCCATGCCATCAAAAACCTGTGTATAATTTTATGATCCCCCAAAACTTCATTACAAATATTCTACTGTTGACTGGAAGCCTTGCCAGTAACATAAACAGTTGATTAATATGTGTTGTGTAGAGTAGAATAAGTTAGAGGAAAAACATGTCATTGAGAAAGATGTAAGAAAGAGGAAATACACTTACAGTACTTTACAGCATTCAAAAAAAAATCCATGTGTAAGGAAAGTAGACCCGCGCAGTTCGAAACCATATTGGTCAAGGGTCAACTGTAAGTTACAACGGTTCCTATCTAAAATATTCTTATTTAGATCTTACTTCTAAATGGGATCCTCTCACTGAATGCCCAAAATGCGGTCTAAAATAGTGTACTCAACATAATCAACACTCTGGTGGTATGGATATCCAACGCCTTTACAAATTTAGGTGTGAAGACAAACATTTAGGCTAACATGTTTCCCAATATTTTCAGAGACTGTTTCCCTAATACCTTTTTTTAAGTTGAAGTACAGTTGACATACAATGTTATACTAGTTTCAATATAGAAATTCAGCTTTGGGAATTCTATACATATGCTGTGCTCACTACCAAAGTGCCATTATCCTCTGTCACCATACAACATTAATACAGTATTATTGAGGAAATTTCCTTATGCTGTATTCTTCATTCCTCTGACTTATTTATTTTATAACTGGAAATGTGTACCTCTGAATCCTCGTCACCTATTTTGCCCACTCCTCTCTACCTATCTCCCTTCAAGCAATCACTGATTTGTCCTCTGCTTTTAGGATCCTGTTTGTTCATTTGTTTAGTTTTTTAATATTCCACATGTAAGTGAAATCATACAGTATTTGTCTTTCTCTGATTTCTTTTACCACGCTTAATACCTTCTAGGTCTATCCATGTTGTCATGAAAGGCAAGATCTCACTCCTTTTTATGGCTGAGTTATTTATTTCGTTGTATACATATAGCCTATCTTCTTTATCCATTCAACTATCGATGGATACATAGGTTGTTTCCATATTTTTGTTACAGTAAACAGTGTTTCAATCAACATAGGGAATGCATATAATTTTTCAAATTAGTGTTTTCATTTTCTTTGGGTAAATACCCAGTAGTGGAATTAATAGATTATACTGCATTTCTATTTTTAAATTTTTGAGGAACCATAACACTTTTTTGACAATAGCATCATATTGAGGACTGATAAAATGAATCATGTCACAACATTACTATATCGAACTTATAAAACTAATAACTCAATACCAGATGACAGGGGAAGGCTTTATTGAAAGAATTTTATATTACCATTAATAAACACTATGTCAAATATAAACCATTTTTTATATGACACGACTTAAGGAACTACGTTGAAATGTTACTATCTTCTCCCAAAATCTCTCTTCCTAAATATTCACCTCTGACCTTTATGTTTATTTCTAGGTAAAAACTGTGTTTAGATGTGAAAATAGCTTTGAAGTCCATTAATAAGAAGACATGTGCAATTTCATTTATACTTTTCTGTTGATCAAACATATTATGTGGGTGAGAAAATTATACACAGAAAAACTGACATTATAATTAAAAAGATTTTTTTAAAGAATTTTTAACTGGAAGGATTTTCTCACTAACTGTTAGTATTCAAATATGGCCCATAGATATCTAAGGTTCCATTGGGGACACTGTAAGACTGAGGGAAAAGGAAGTCATAGCTGTAGTCTCCATCTCTCCTTTAGCTAGAGAGTTCTACTTGTCTCTGTGTTACACAATACAGTTTAATACCAAAAAAGAAATTAACTTCTATTCTTTGAAAAGAAAATTTTTTCAAGGCATAGAAGTCACCAGTTTAGTTAAAATCTCTAATTTTGCATAAGAGACAAAAAGCGCTCAGAGAGATAGTACTTTGCCTGAGGTCAAAAAACCAACAAGATACAGGCCAGTAATGCACTTCTGGTCTTACCAACCCTACAGTTCTATGCCAGTTACTTCCTCATAGTCAGGAAAAATACATGTATTTTAACCATAACTCAGAGAAAATGAATACATAAAACTTTATCATGTGGCTCAATAATGTTTAGGGATGAGGCACAAAATAGTAGCTTTCTAACTAAGTTCCAAATTTTAAAGTCATGAATAAAAATAAAGGAACAGAGATCTTAACTCCTTTTGGTAGCAGTCAATTTTTAATCACACATTTTTTAAACCTCAAGATGGGGAACATGGAAGAGAAAACCTTTGGTTGAACCAAGCAAGCTAAAATGGAGGAAATTCTTTCTTGAAAGAAATTTTCATTTCCTCCAAATAAAATTTGGTTGACCAAAATCAATCCACAAATGAGTGAATCCATGCTGTGTATATTTATAGCAAAGTTGAAAACACAACATAGATTTGTCTTTCTCACCTAACAGTTTCTGTCCAACCTCTCATGGTTAGTTGGTATGTATGAAAGACATGATTAATTTTATTTATAATTTAAATCCAGTCAGAAATTATAGATGAACCTTTGCTTCCCACAGGAGGACTTCTCTCTCTCTCCTCTCTCTCCTCACAACAGAAAGGGAGATTTACCTAACGGGTGAATTTGTGCCTCTGTGGTTCCGAATCTCTTCTTTCAGAAGGTGTGCCTGCCCACGGTAACATCAACTTGGGTCTGCTCTCTGCTCTGTCATGAGCACCCTGCCCCTGGGATGGGCGCCAAGCTTTTGTTTCCTCCATTTACAACTGTGTGGGGAAGTGCCCAGTATGGGATGAAGTACTGGGACGCCCACTGTGGCTAATCTACCTAAAGATATCCTCCAATTGGTTAGTGCGTATTAGTAATAAAACTACTCAATTTGTCTTGGTCTCCCTGACTCCTGTGTTCTGAACTTAGAAAGGGAAGATCAGTGTCACTTGCCACCTCCACATGTCACCTGTGAAGGCACCACCAAGAAAAAGGACTAGACACTTACAGAAGCGTTCTCTTCTACCTTGACACTATAACTAATGTACATTGTTCAAAGCAATGCCCACGTTAAAGAAAGAAAAAGTTCCCTTATGACCCAGCAATAGCACTGCTAGGGATTTACCCAAGAGACACAGAAATGCTGATGCATAGGGGCACATGTACCCCAATGTTCATAGCAGCACTGTCAACAATAGCCAAAACATGGAAAGAGCCTAAATGTCCATCACCTGATGAGTGGATCAAGAATTTGTGGTATATATACACAATGGAGTACTACATGGCAATGAGAAAGAATGAAATATGGCCATTTGTAGGAAAGTGGATGGACCTTGAGGGTGTCATGCTAAGCGAAATAAGTCAGGCAGAGAAGGACAGATACCATATGTTTGCACTCATAAGTCTAACAGGAAAACAGGAGAAACCTAATGGAGGACCAGGGGGAGGGGAAGGGGGAAAGAGAGTTGTGGAGAGAGAGGAATGCAAAATTTGAGAGACCATTGAATGCTGAAAATGAACTGAGGGTTGAAGGGGAAGGGGGAGGGGGGAAAAGAGGTGGTGGTGATGGAGGAGGGCACTTGTGGGGAAGGCCACTGGGTGTTGTATGGAAACCAATTTGACAATAAACTATTTAAAAAAGAGAGAAAAAATTTAAAGGAATCATTTTAGAAACAAACATAGAAAGTCAGACAAAATGAGGACACAGAGGAGTACATTCCAAATAATGGAACAAGACAAACCATAAGAAAAATAACCTAGTGAAACAGAGGTAAGTAATGTTCCTCATAAAGAGTTCAACGTAATGGTCATTGGGGCGTCTGGGTGGCTCAGTTGGTTAAGCAGCCGACTTCAGCTCAGGTATGATCTCGCGGTTCATGGGTTCAAACCCCGTGTCAGTCTCTGTGATGACAGCTCAGAGTCTGGAGCTTGCTTTAGATTCTGTGTCTCCTCCCCTCTCTGCCCTTCCCCTGCTCAGGTTCTGTCTCTCTGTCTCTCAGAAATAAATAAATATTTAAAAATATTTAAAAAAAAAAACAAAGTAAGGGTCATAAAGTTGCTCAGCAAACGTGGGAGAAAAACGGATGGATGCAGTGATAATGTCAACAAAGACATAGAAAATATAAAAAAGAATCAATCAGCGCTGAAGAACAGAATGACTGAAATGAAAACTATACTAGCGGGAATCAAGAGCAGATTAGAAGATGCAGAAGAACAGTTCAACAATCTGCAAGACAGGGTAGTAGAAATCATCCAAGCTGTAAAGCAAAAAGAAAAAAAAAAGAATTTTAAAAATGAGGATAATAGTTTAAGGGACCTATGGGACAAGATCAAGTACAATAATACTTGCATTCAATGGGTTTCAGAAAAAGAGGAGAGAAAGAGGCAAAGAACTCATTTGAAGGAAGAAAAGCTAAAGACGTCCCTAACCTGGGGAAGAAAACATACAGCCAGGTCTAGGAAGCATAGATAGTGCCAAATACAATGGCCCCAAAGAGGTCCATGCTAAGACAGGTAGTAATGAAAATACCAAAAGTGAAAGAGGAAAGGAGACTTTTAAAGGCAGCAAGAAAAAAAGTAACTAGTTACATACAAGGGAACCCCCATAAGGCTGACAGATGACTTTTAAGCACACCAGGAAGGAGTGGAATGATATATTCATGGTTCTGAGAGGAAAACACCCACGACCAAGAATATTCTTGGCTAGATTTATAATTTAGAAGTGAAAGATAAAGAGTTTCCTAGACAAAGGTTAAAAGAGTTTGCCACCAGTAAACGGATCTTAACAAGATAGGTTGAAAGGACTTTTTGAAGCAGAAAAGGCTATAATTCGAGTAAAAAAAAAGTGTAAGAGAAATAATTTCACTTGTAAAAGCAAATATACAGTAAAAGTCTTAGCTCAATCACTTATAAAGCCAGTATGAAGGTGAAAAGACAAAAGTTATAATATCAGTTATATCTACAGTAATTAGGTAAGGGATACCCAAAACAAAAAGATGCAAACTATGATGTCAAACACATAAAACAAGGGGGGGCATAAAAAGTAGTGTTTTTAATATGTGTGAGAACTTCTCAGATGAGGAATTTAAGATACTAAACCGATAAACATCAGGGGAGGGAAGCACTTGGATATAAAAACAGGGAGAGGGACAAAACATAAGAAACTCGTAAATATAGGCAACAAACAGAGGGTTGCTGGAGGGGTTGTGGGAGGAGGGATGAGCTAAAGGAGTAAGGGGCAGTAAGGAATCTATTCCTGAAATCACTGTTGCACTATATGCTAACTAACCTGGATGTAAATTAAACAATTAATCAATTAATTTAAGATAAAAAAAATAAAAATAAAGCCTGATTTCCATGTATTTATTTATAATAAAAAATGTGTGAACTTAAGCAACCATCAACTTATAATAAATTGCTATATATGTGTGTGTGTGTGTGAATATATATGCACATATACGGTGTTATACATGAACTTCATGAGGACCGCCAACCAAAACTCTGTAATAGGTATATATAAAAGAAGGCATCCAAGCATAACACAAAAAAAACCCATCAAATCAGAAGAGAAGAGAGCAAGAGAATAAGGAAACCAAATGAAAGAACAAGGTTGAGGCTTCATTCATATATTCATGTTAAAAAACATGAGCCTATGCTACTTTTCCCTATATTGGGACAATGAATATACCATCAAAACCATAAACCTATGTGCACTGATTGAAATGGATCTTCTAATAAATGGTACACAATGAAAACTAGTTGCTACTGAGAGACTTCCCATCATTTCTATCTTACTCATCAGTCACGTGATGGCAAGGGGGATATAAACAAACTTCATTTTAAAAATTCAAATATTTGCTTGATTTAGCTATTTAGAAAGTGCTCTACAATGGCTCAGCAAGACATCTTT
The DNA here is from genome assembly GCA_004023785.1 of Mungos mungo. NCBI lineage: Eukaryota > Metazoa > Chordata > Mammalia > Carnivora > Herpestidae > Mungos > Mungos mungo. The sequence continues at coordinate 9,573 of PISW01008657.1, read as the reverse complement.
AAAAAAACTGGAACAGAAGTGCTGTAAGCAAAAAATTTTAAAAAAACAACAACACTGAGAGTTCCATAAGAAAGAAAGCAATTAGGGATGTATTCTCAGCAAGAAAATAGCAAAACTTATAACTTAGAAGAGAAATTAACCTTTTTAGTGTTACAAGTTTGTTTAATTCATAAAAAGGACTTACCATGGATTCTTTCTATTTTATTATTTTAGAGTAGCCTCCATGCCCAGCATGGATCCCAATGAGGGGCTTGAACTCAGACCCTGAGATGAAGACCTGAGCTGAGATCAAGAGTGGGAAGCTTAATCCTAGGTGTCCCCATGGATTCTTTCAAATAGTAAACACTCATATGTGGTTCAGTGTTTGGAGGCTGACCGTTCATTTGCATATAGGGGTGCAACTACTGGGTTGTAGCAAAACTTTAAAATGTTTATGACTCCATTGTATATACATACCACATCTTCTTGATCCATTCATCAGTTGGACATTTAGGCTCTTTCCATGATTTGGCTATTGTAGAAAGTGCCGCTATGAAGATTGGGGTACATGTGCTCCTATGCATCAGCACTTCTTTATCCCTTGGGTAAGTCCCTAGCAGTGCTATTGCTGGGTCATAGGGGAGTTCTATGGATAGTTTTTTGAGGAGTCTCCACACTGTTTTCCAGAGCGGCTGCACCAGTTTACATTGCCACCAGCAGTGTAGGAGTATATGGCAATGAGAAAGAATGACATATGGCCATTTGTAGGAAAGTGGATGGACCTTGAAGGTGTCATGCTAAGCGAAATAAGTCAGGCAGAGAAGGATAGATACTATATGTTTGCATTCATAGGTCTAACAGGAGAGACCTGGCAGGGGACCAGGGGGAGGGGAAGGGGGAAAGAGAGTGGGAAAGAGTGAGGGACACAGATCAAGGGAGATTACTGAATACTGAAGATGAACCATGGACTGAAAGGGGAGGGGGAGGGAGTGGGTGATGGTCATGGTGGGGGGCACTTGTGGGGAGAAGCACTGGGTGTTATATGGAAACCAATTTGACAATAAACTATTATAAAAAATAAATAAATGTAAAAAAAATAAGAAAAATAAAATGTTTATGAACCACTGCCAATAGAAAAGAAGTCAATGCATCTAAGTGTACCTTTGGTTAGCAGGCAATAAGATTTACTTTCAAAACTCAAATTTAAATGAAAGCTTTGCAAGAAATTTAAGTCAGTTTAGTTATATTTATTGAAGAAAGTTGATAATAGGTATCTCTTGTGGGGCACCTAGCTGGGTGGCACCATTGTTTGAAGTGTCCAACTCTTGACTCAGGTGAGAATCTCTTGGTTTTGAAACTAAGCAGCACATTGGGCTCCGTGCTGAGCCTGAAGCCTGCTTGGGATTCTCTCTCTCCCTCTCCCTTTGCCCCTCCCCTGCATGCACTCACTTTCTCTCAATAAAATAAAATAATAAAATAAAATAAAAATAAGTATCTCTTGAAAATGAGTGATCCAAAGACTAAAAAAAAAAAAATCATAAAATTTACCTCACTTCTTTTTGGCACATATCATTATGACTTTTACTTCGTGTGTATCATTAGTCAAACAACTCAGAATTTCACCAAATTAAAAGCAAAAATTATATCAGAATTCTGAAACCCAAGGTAAAAACGATAATATAACTAATCTTGGTCAAGTAAGTGTCAATTGAAGAATGTTGATTTGTTGTAGGAATCACTAAGTTTTCTCTTGGAGTAAGATTTCTATGGAGCACTGAAGTATTTAAAGAAGTCCAACATTCAGTGGTTCCAGGGCTGACCTCACATTACGAGGGGTGAGGAAAGTTCTATGCTGCTGTTTCTCCATCAGAAGTTGGATTTTGCTCTCGTCCAGATTCTCATTAGCCCTGAGAAGATTAAAAAACACACATATATTTTGTTTTTCCCTAAATCATTCCTAATTGACTTACATTTTTTTAAGTTTCCGTAACAGTAAGTAGATGTTACCATTAAACAGCGTTTTAACCTTGAACATGTGACAGAAAACACCTACTATGTAAAATTATAGTTTTAAAATGGTTCAAAAATAGTACTTCTGTTTCTAGGGGAATTCCTAACTAACAATTCAAATTAGCAAAGAGAGAGAAATGGCTATCAGTGATGGACATGACTTAACAAGTCATACTTGCTCTCTCCTGAAATGGCTGTACTCCCAAGATCCTTCAGGATGCCACGACAGACTTAGATTTAGTAAACCTGTTTACAGATATAAAAAGAAACCATTCCTCAAAGACATTTTCAGCGTTTGCTTTCACCACTCCTGTACATTTCACTTACTATCTCAAAGAAACTGAGCATTTGATGCTGAGGAATTCTTTAGACCAGCGATCTCTAGGGGAGAAGTAGATGGCAGAGGTGTGATCAGAAAGAAGTAAAACAGCTACAGAGCCGATTAGCTTAGAACAGTTCCCAAGGCCCTGGAGGTAGAATCTGCTCTATCTGTCTTTAGTCTTCCAGACACTTCCCTCACACTATGGCGCTATTTGTAGCCACTTTGGGAGTTAGAGGATCCCTCAGCCCTATGTGAGTCTTTCTGTATCTCGCACGTATGTTCTTTTGTAAAGGAGACAAGCTGTAAAGGATAGTTTGTCTCAAGGCCCACTCTAGTAATAATATCAACGATCACAATCAAGAAAATAAATTGACCAAGCTGTCAGGATGAGTATTGACCTTTTGGATTACAGATGTAATCTTCCAAAAATAAACCCATTGACATTTCTATTTAGGGTCATTCTGACAAGCAATTTTATAATAATATGATTCTAAGTTAGAAGGCTTCAAACAATTAAAGACTGGGAGAACTGATTCATGGGAAATATACATGAGAAAAACAAATAACATCATGTAACACCAAAAAAAGGAGAGATGCAAACTGTCCTGGACTAACATTGTGAGAAGGTAAGTTCAGTTACAAACATCGTTTTCCAAAAGTCTACTCTAGTTGGCTTGCACTTCCTACTCCTCTCATGATCTTGGCTCCACAAAAATTTTGCTTTAGAGGCAAATAAATAAGCTAACTTTCTTTTCTATGATTCTGTTTGGACTTACTTATGAAGCTTATTTGCCAGTGACTCTCAAGCCTTTCCTTCTTCTAGGTAGAGTTGCTTGTATTTTTCCAATTCTCTTAAGGTAGAACTTCCTTGACAGTCTTCTTTAAAAGCTCATATTCCAGATATTTCATTCTGAGTTCCATTTGACTTCTTATTGGAGCTATCTCATTTTCTCGCAGCTTTTCTAACTTTTCTTGGGCTGCTGCCTGGCTCTAAAGCAAATTAAAAGGATCGTTTTAAAATAGTTTTCATCTGAATATTTATATTGGTTTCCTTTCGTTTTGAGTCAATGATTTAAGGGGCAATTTTAAATGACACGTGGCTGAAATGTAAAATATTTATCATAAATATCAACTGAATTGAATCTGATTTATGAAAATAAAGGACAATCATTCTTGTATTAGTCTTCATGGAATCTGATCATTCAAATAACAGAATCAATTAAAATATGTTTAAACACAACAATAAACGTAAGAACAATCCAAGTACAATGCAAATTTGTAAATCATAATTTTTTCTTTTCCTCTCAATTTAGTGAGAATAATGAAGAAAACTGAAATCTTTAAAGGGAGGAACAAATGCCTCCAGAAACCTATAAAGCACACTGCTACAACAGAAGTAGAGGAAAACTATACAACATATATATCCAAAAATGTAGTTTGCAGTGAAGTGAATTAAAGCACATCAGAGATCAATAAGTTAACCCATAAAAAACCATAAAAACATTACAGATCGACTCTCTGTACTGTTTCTTCTACAGCCAGTCCTTCTCCTTCTTCAATCTCCCGTTCATACTGTTCTGCTTGACTGTTTTGCACACTATTCATTTCTAGAAGACTTCTATGCTTCAAATATCACCATGTGAAAAGGCAAGCTACTAAATATGAGAAAATATCTGAAAATCCCATGTCTGATAAGGGATTTGTACTTAGGATATTTAAATAACTCTTACAATAATGAAAAGACAATACAATATAAAAATGGGCAAAAGAATTGATTAGTTATTTAAAGAAGATATGGAAATGGATAATAATCACGTAAAGAGATGTTCAACATCATTAGTTAAAAGAAAAATGCAAACCAAAAACCACAAGATGCCATTTCACACCCACTAGAATTGCCATAATGAAAACAACAAACAATGACAAGCATTGGCAAGAATCAGGAAAAATGAGAACCCTCAAAAACTGCTGATAAAATGTAATGTTCCTGCCACTTTGGAAAACAGTCTGGCAGTTCCTCAAAAAGGTCATAGTTAAAAAAAATTTTTTTTAGAAAAATTTTAGAAAGATGGAGTGCACAACTGGGGGAGAGGGACAGAGGGGGAGAAAGAAGGAGAATCCCAAGCAGGCTCCATGTTCAGAGCAGAGTCCAAGGCAAGGCTCAATCCCATGACTCTCTGATCATAACCTGGGCTGAAATCAAGAGTCAGCCACTCAACCGGCTTAGCCACCCAGGTGCAGTTTTTCTAAATGTCTTTATCTTGCTTCACTTCTCAGCAGCAGCTGATAACAAGGACCATACCCCTCCTCTGCTCTTCTAACCCCATTTTCTTTCTAAAGCACAGCAACCCCTGACATTTAGTCCTTGACCCTTGCTTGCTATTCCTCTTTTCAAATGCTCTGGAGGCTTCAAAACCAGATTCTCCAAGCTACATTTCCAGCTTTGACCCCTTTACTGAGGTCATCGGTACCTGTTGCTCTTCCTTCTAGTTCCTCACAGAGAACATCCTCAAACACACACTCAAAAATCATTACTTGATATGGACTACCTTTGTAGACAGCTAATCTTGTACATTTGAGACTCTTTTTGGTGTTACTTTGAGTGTATTTTTCTTGTTTAATCTTAGGGGGTACCCTTACCCTTAGAATGCTGACCGGCCTACTTTGTCTTGCTTTTCTTTTATTACATGAAAGTTTTTCACAAGGGCTGGGCTATCATTGGTTTGCCATTGTTTCCTTTTGAGTCATTTCTTATTCCATAGAGATCTGACCTTCCTTTCAGACATACTGGACTATGTTGTTAGGAAAGTTAAGGAGGCTAGAGCTGCCTCTTTTTCCCAATCCAGATTCTTCACTTCAAAATTATGTTCATCAAACATTTTAACACAGGTCTCCTTATCTGGCCTGGGGATTCATGAGGTAAGAACCCTCTAGAGAATTCAAGGCTATGGAATGAGTTGGTGGAAAGCTATCTAAGTGTTTGTTTCACACGGGCAGACTTTAAAGTGACAAATAATCTCATGCCATAACCCTAATTCATTTCTATAGGAAAACCCTCATTATTTTTAAGAAGCTGAATCAGTTTCAGAAACTCTTCTAAAGTTTAGTTTTTGATACCTTCAAGGTTTCATTATGACACAGCAGCAGGACAACCTCTAGCGCCCTCTTTCCCAGAAGACTTATCAACATACTGCCACCTGACTTGCCTGAAAAGTACGCTAATACAATGTAACTAATTTATAAGGAGTCTAGAAAAAAATAATTCTCAATGTTTCTTCAGCCACAAAAAGGATCAGTCAATACAATGTTCTAGTTCCCCCGGAATGGGTCTAGCTGTCTAATGAAATCTTTTGTTACTGAAAGAAACTAGCTGCTCAGTGTGTCTACCTCATTGCTCCCACTGAGGATTTACAATGTTGTCTTCTCTGAAATCACTGGTAGCCTCTCCTACAAAGGAGGGTGAGAGTGGCAGGACATTACTGTTCCGCTTGGGAAACAGTTGTTCAGTTTCACTACAGATCAATAAATTAGAATCCTGAATTGCACATTATTTGTTTCGGAGACTGAATTGTTAAATCTTTGAAAGGCTGATTAACTCCAGTGAATGGAAAAAACTTAGTTTCTGAACTTTCAATGGTAGGAGCACTATGTTACACTGTACGACCCTGAGTGAGCAGCCACTTCTACTTTTCACTGCCATTTCTTTTCCTTTACAAAATCCAACAGGAGGGACGCTGGGTGGCTCAGTCAGTTAAGCATCTGGCTTCAGCTCATGTCATGATTTCATGATTGTGGGTTCGAGCCCCACATCGGGCTCTGTGCTGACAGCTAGCTCAGAGCCTGGAGCCTGCTTCGGATTCTGTATCTCCCTCTCTCTCTGACCCTCTCCTGCTTGTGCTGTCTCTTTCTGTCTCTCAAAAATAAAAAAAAATTAAAAAAACAAAAACAAAAAAACCCCACAAAATCCAACAAGAGAAAATTCCATTCCTTTGAGAAAAACGTTTTGCATGACAACCTAGTAGTCATTCATGATGAAGACAATAAAGTGCATATTTGTAATTACAAATTACAACCAATCATCATTAAAATCACCCATTCTCAAAATCTCATTGAAGGGTTTCGATTACAAGAGAAAGTCAGAATTCAAAGAACAAACCATTACTCAAAGTTTGGGCAATTTTTAAACATCCTGAAAAATACTATCAGGGAATCAGACATCTATATGCCAATGTTCACAGCGGCAGTAGTAATAATAGCCAAGAGGTGCAAGAACCCAAATGTTCACTGACTGGACAAAACGTAGTATATATAAAATATTGCTTTTCTTAGCTATCATGATCTTTTTTGATTAAAACGTTACTACATAAATGATTAATTTATGAATTCAATCAGCTTCATCTATCAAGAATTACATCACTACTAGCAAGTAGGAACGGTATGAACCTAATAAATTTTTTATCAGTGAGATTTTCCACATTGCCAGTAAGACAGAAATTAAGTAGTTACTTTTCAGTAAGACAGAAATAACAGACTGACTTACCAACTTTACTTGATAAGATTTTCTGAAGCTGTTCAATTTCGTCCGCTTGCTCTTTGATTATAATTTTTGATGTGGCATTTTCAACTTCAAGCCTGAAATATAGATTTTAAAATAATTACTCTCACACATACATTTTAAAAATACCATATAATTTCTGAGCAAACAAATGAAGGCATTACAGAAATTCTTAAAATTTTAAAAGGAGGAAGATTTGGCAATTATGCCATTTTTCTAGTTGTGTTTTGTGGAGAATGTGCAAAATTTAGAGATAGTATGCAAAAATTATGCATTTCCAAATAGCTCAAAGCTGGAATTTTTCTCCAGCTTAACAGTGATATGTTATCCTAACGAATAGATTTCTTATACTGCACTGCTTATCTGCTTTCTACTCAAGTTATTTTCTGTGATGCTTTGAATTATACATTTGCAAATGATCTTCCATCTTCGCAGCCTGTCTTAGGAGGTCGGAATATCGATCCTGTGCTTCTTGCAACTAAAATAAAGGAAAAAAAAAAACCGTTTAACTACTGACAATCTAGTATAACACCATAACCTGTTTTCTTAAGTAAAAAAAATTTTTTTTTTATTTGAGAGAGAAAGAGTGCACATGCAGGGGAGAGGGCCAGAAGGAGAGAAAATCCTAAGCAGGCTCCAAGCTCTGGGTCTCACAACCTTGGGATCATGACTGAGCTGAAATTAAGAGTTGGGATGCTCAACCAACTAAGTCTCCCAGCTGCCCCTGCCACTAAAAGCTCACTGGACACAGCCACACTGTCCTCTATATGCTGCTTTATGGCTACTTTTATGCCCTAACAGCAGAGTTGAACTGCTGCAACAGAGACCTATGGCCTACAAAGCCTAAAATATTTAAATGCTCTTACAGTATAGTTTACCAACCTTTACTCTACGATAAAAACACATTTTTAATGCTTTTGAATTATATATTAGCCGATCTACATACAAATTTACATACTGGTCAAATGGAGGAAATACAGGAAATTACCTTATGGAAAACATTTCTATTTTCGTATTCCAAGCACAATATCAACTACCATTTTCAACATTCACATATGTGAATGACCATGGCTATTCTACTGGTTATAAAACGTAACCTGCTGTTTTCAGTGACAAAAAGGTATTTCATGGAACAGGCTGAGAAACAATATCTTCATATGGGCCAGAATGCCTGGGTCTGAATTCCCAATTCCGCTGGTAATTAGCTGTATGACCTTGAGCAAATTACCTAAAATTTCTGTGTCTCGGTTTCTTCATATGGAAAATGAAGATAATAATAGCATCTCCTGGGGCACCTGGGTGGGTCAGTTGGTTTCAGCTCAGGCCATGGTCTCAGGGTCCTGTGATTGAGCCCCACATCGGCTCTGCAGGGACAGCAAGGAGCCTGCTTGATATTCTCTCTCTTCCCCTATCTGCCCTTCTCCACAATCTCTCTCTCTCAAAATAAATAAACTTTAAAAAATGATCTTAAAAAATAATAATAGTACCCACCTCATTGGGATGTTGGGAAGATTAGAGAATATACATGAACGACTTCCTAGGGTATGTGGCACACAGTAAACTCTAAGTGTCTGTAATCAGCATTATTACTGTTGCTTTATTTTATGTTCCAATAAAATTTGATATTTTGGGCTGATGGCATGCCAGTGGAAGTGGTTTCCTATACGAATTATACTGGAAGTACTCTGCACACCACTGAAAGTGGTAGCAGATGGGGAGCACGAGGCCCGGAACACATGCTCAGTCCTTCGAACACTTTCACCAATGCCACTAGCCAACAGGACTTTTTTTGCACTTGTAATAATATAACTTACTTCTCTCTACTATTCGGTGGACAATGCTCATGGACTACTGTACAAACAGTGCCTCCTAGATTGAGTAATAAATAATTGACGTGCACATTAGAGGCAAGGGAAAGCCACTGATGTGGAAATAATGGACTCTTGCTAATCAAAGTTCCTAAATCATTTTATGTTCATACTGTTTATCTTAGCAACTGGTTACGTTAGTCTGCTTTAGCACATACTCTGACGTGGAGATTAAGGCTTTGTGGTAAAGGCATATCAGAAAAGCTGTCCCCAGGGCTTTCTAGTTGGTAGTGCTACAAATCTATAAATTCCAGTTCTCACTGCAAATTTAGACTGCTTTTTCATACTGGGGGGGGGGAAACACAAGCATTTGACTGAACATTCTCTATTAGATTAAGTGCTTTTGATTTTATATATACACATATGTATATGAGCGTTTATTTTTTGAGAGAGACAGCACGAGTAGGGGTGAAGCAGAGCGAGAGGGATCCAAAGGATCCAAAGCAGGCTCTGATGACCTCAGAGAGTCCAATGCGAGGCTCAAAATCAAGAACCGGGAGATCATGACCTGAGCCGAAGTCAGACGGTGAACTGACATGAGCCACCCAGCACCCCTCAATTTTATATTTCATTGCTCAAAATACTTTCAGAATAAAAGTTTTCTTATGCCAATGTTCCCAAGAAGAAATTATTGATATGGTATAAAGTACTTAGTTTTGTCCTAAAAACTGTTAAGATACTTTCAGTATACAAGGATAAGTACCAGATGTATCAAATATAATTCCCCCTTAAAGAAAGCTATACTAAGACAAAATTGCCTCTCACAAACAAAATAAAAACAATGTAAAATAAAGGACTAGTTTGTTTTGCACAGACTAGTGTCAAGAAAGTAAGGCCAG
>PISW01008656.1:0-70932 GCA_004023785.1 Mungos mungo | reverse complement strand
GGGCCTGGAGGCCTGGGGAGCTCGGAGGAGGGGGCTGGGCTGGGGCTGGGGAGACGGCGGGCTCTGGGGATCAGGGCTAGGGGCGCTGGAGGGGGTTGGGTGGGGCGCTGGGCTGGGGAACTGGGCCCTGGAGGCCCGGGCTCTGGCCTCTGAGGGAGCAGGTTCTGGAGGTGCCAAGCTCTGGGTGGCCTGCCCCAGACCCAAGTCTGGGACACAAAATGGCCACTTGCCACGTGGGGAGGACTTTACAGTACATGCTCTTCCTTTTCCTCAAACTCCCCCCGCCCCATTATGAATGACTGACTCATAGGGGGAAAGACACTGACCCAAGGTCACGTGGCCAGGACGGTGGGACCTGGCCCCGTGCATCCCAAGGCTGGGTTCCCTTCCTCCACGGAGGGCCTACGGGGGCAACTTCTTTTTTTTAGCTGCCTCTTCTCCAGGAGGGCTAATTTTTGGCTTCCTCCAAAATAACGACAAGGACCTGGATGATTTTAAGAGGGCCTGAACCCCTCAGCAGATGTAGCGGCATTCTTTCTCGGGGCTCCGTGAACTGCGGGGCGGTGGGCTGGCGGGTGCGGGTGCGGGTGTGAGTGTGCACGCGCTTTTGTTCCTGGCATTTTGGTGGGTGAGATAGGGAACCAGAGCCAGCTCGGAGAGAGCAGGCAGATAGATAAGGTGATAGGGCTCCTCCACCACACACGCCTATCGCCTTTTATCAGAGTTCCCTTTTCTTTCTTTCTGGGGTGGGGGGGCAGGGTGGAACACACCCCAGCCCCCGCCCCCACGCCAGGAACCGAGGGGCGGGGGCCTCCCTCGCTCAGGTCGCTCCTGCTGTGTCCAGCACGCAGAGCCCTGGCCCACGCTCGGACCGGAAGGGCGGGGGTCCAGGGGCCTGCGGTCACAGCTCTTCCTCTGCCCTTGTGGCTCCACAGAAGGGCCCCCCCCCAAGGAGGGATGATGAGGGCAGGGAGGCCGGCGAGGTGACAGACAAGGGAGGGGTGAGCCTGGAGGTCAGTGGTCTGGAGACTGGGTGCCGAGCCCTCTCTCCAAAGGCCTGTGAGCCCCTGTGGGCGACGCTGGGCAGGACGGGGAGACCTCCCCCAACCAGGCCTACAGCACGGAGCGAATTCAGCCCCATTTTATAGATGCAGAAACCGAGTGTCAAAACAGAGCAGTGCCTGTGAGCCACAGCAAAAGGCGACAGCCTGGACCCCCACATTCTCTCTGCACTCCCTCTGGCTCCGGGAGCCAGATTCCCAAAGTCCTAGGACACATGTTCCCGAGCCACACGCAGCACCTGTGACAGGGGCCCACGCCATGGAAACAGACCTATTCACCAAAATCAGTCCCAGAACAATGTGGTAGGCTTCATACAGGGTGCGCAGGCTCGCCAGCCCCAGGGACCCCAACCTCTGCGCGGGTCCCTGGAGAGCACGCCCCCGCCCTGCTACGCATGGGCCCGGGGCACTTTCCCCACTTGTCTCCAGCCTTTGTCCTAAAGGCCAAGGAGGCCAGAATTATGATTATGCTGACATAGTCTGTGCTGACAGCTCGGAGCCTGGAGCTGCTTCGGATTCTGCATCTCCTCTCTCTGCCCGTCCCCTGCTCACGCTGTCTCTCTCTGTCTCTCAGAAATAAACAAACATTAAAAGAAAGAAAAAAAGATTATGCCCATTGCACAGGCAGGGAAACTGAGGTCCGGGGACACTAAGTCCCTTGCCCAAGCTACCCACCCACGAGGCAGAATTTGAACCCTGGTCACTGCACGCTGCACTTGTCCTCCTCCCCCACATATGCACCCATTTTACTGGAAATAGCTGACTTCCTTTAGAATAATGAAACAAAACAAAACCCCGAAGACAGAAAGAAACCAAACTGATCACCAAAGGAGCCTGTTTTCTGGGGGGAGATGAAATGACCCCAGAGATAAGCAGGTGTAGAGGTGCCTCGTCATCTGCTCATCTCAGACAGGGCTGTGTGGTTCCAAACACGTACTCGCCCTCTCTGTGCCTGGGCCTTTCTCCCTAAACGGAGGGGAGGAGGGGAGGGAGGGGCTGCAAACACCCCAGAACCTTCAGCTGTGATGGAGACCCAGACCGCGGCCAGGACGCTAAGTCAGTCTCCATTGCTCCCTATGTTCTGTGTGACCTTGGGTGAGCTGCTCAACCTCTCTGAGCCTTGAGTCCTCTTCAGAGAAGAAATGAGGTCAGAGGCAACTTTTCCAGGGCTGCTGGGCCGCTGCAGGGTACCAGAGGTCAAGCCCAGGCCTGGCGGGCAGAAAGCACTCAGTAAAGAGAGCTGCTACCTAACACGACCCCCTCGAGGGCTGTCGGTCGGTCATAGCCGTGGAGTCCTAGAACCACCCGGAAATGCCGCCGCCGGCCCCCTCGGGCCCGCTGTCTGGGGGATCACGGAGGATCTCGTTTCTCAAGAGTTGCCTGAAAACATAAATACCGAGGCGGGGGTGGGGGGCAGAGGGGCACGGCCAGCAGCCCTGCGCCTGCGGGAGCGCCAGGCGTGCCCCAGGGCCTCGGTGCCCCCTCTCACACAGCGGGGGGTGGGCGCAGCTCTGCGGGGCGCGGCCCCACGCGGCCGAGCACCTGTCCCTCAGCGGCAGGATTAGCCTCACGCGGGCCCTAATCGCTGCTGATCGCGCCAGCGTCATCGCTGGATCTCGGATCAGCTGAAGGAGGCGGCTTTATCCAGACAGATGCGGAGATGTCACCACAGTCCCATCTGGGCGCCGGCCGTCACAAGTGGCAGCCGGGCTGGAGGGCTGAGCGAGGCAGGGTGGCGGAGGGTGGTGGGGGGAGAGAGCCGGGAGCCTCCCACCTCCCCAGCTGCAAGTGGAGCTCTGGTTGGTCCCTCAACATTTATTGGGCACCGGCTGTATAACCGGGTACTGTTTTGGGTGCTGGGAGTCAGCAGACACCCAAACGGGCACAATTCTTGCCCTTGGTCCTCAAGATGAGCCCGGGTCCATTGGTCAGATGCTGAAACTAAGGCCAGTGTGTCCAGAGTCGAGCCCAGGCAGCAGGTCCGGACCCCTGCTCTGGCGAGGTGCCTTAAATCCCCCCAAAAAGGCTCACGCCCCAGGCCAGGGGCGCCCTTCCGCCCCACAGGACGACTCCTGCTGCTTTTGCCAGTGGAGGCCAGGGCCTTCCCCTCCCCAGCGGGGCCCCTGGATACTGTCAGCCCAGAGGCCTGGGGAGGCCTGGGAGGTGCAGGCTGGCCCTGGGGGCCCGGAGAGGCTGGGAGAGGAGGCCAAGGGCTCCCCTCCAGGGCCCCCACCATCTCCACCCTCCTCCCTACCTTCTTTTTCAAAAACATAATTTATCTGTGTATTATCAAGAAATCCAGACACTTTAATCAGTGAGCTATGAAGTCAGAATTTCCATTCTTATCTGCGGGAGGAGTGGAAGCGGAGGAGATAGGCGGCAGGACGGGTCGCTGGTGGGGAATGTTAATGGGCGGAGAGGCTGGGCTATTGGCCACGGAGACGCAGTATCTCCCCCATTATCAAGGCCGTATCTCGCCAACCATCTCGGCGCAGTAATGGGGCCAGTTCAACTTTCCGAGTTATCACAGGAGCTGAAACCTGCGCCCGCCAGAGGCCCGGACAGGAGACAGTTCCGGGCGGACCGGGCTTCGGCCGGCAGAGCCAGGAGGCAGAGGGGGACAGCTGGCCTGCCTGGGGCCCCCGAGGGCCTGGCCCCCCCCCCCCGACCATCAAGGCCGCCACAGTGAGCCAGGGGCTCCCTCTGTTCTCTGGGAAAATGTCTGCTTTTACAAGGTGTGGGCATACTGCTCAGGAGGAGAAACTGAGGCAGGAAGCCACCTCAGGGTCACAGCGGTCCCGGGCCCTCCTGGGCTGTGCCAGGCCCGTGAAGCGAAAGAGAACTGGGGGTGTGGAGGCGCGGCGGGGGGATGGGAGGTGAACCCCACGCCCTCCTACCTTGTGGCCTGTAGGTGCCCCTGACCCCTCCCTGGGGCGTTTCCCAGGCCCTAAGTTCTTGGAGAGAAAAAGTTCAGTGACAAAAACAGCAGGCGGGGACACCCTGGTGGGTTCTGTCCCCGCAGGTCCTGACCTGAGGCTTGGCTCCACAGCCCCTCGGCAGCCTGGGGTACATTCAGTTCACCCCTCAAATGGGAAAGGGTCTACCTCCTGCAGGGGAAGCCCAGGGGGTGCAGCACCCACGGCCATGAGTGGGACACCCCTGTTCATCCAGAGGAAGGGAGCCCCGATCCACTGGTCCTAACCCCGCGGGGGCTCGGCTCCCGCTTCAAGAGAGCCATCTGCCTGAGGACCGCCCGCCGCGTGGGGCCCCCCGTCTGACTCCCTGGGCCCCAGGACCTGCCCCGTCCCTCTCCCGCAGCTGGAGGGCAGAGAGGGGAAGGGACTCGCCCAAGGCCACACGGCTGGCCGCTGCTGGAGCCACAGGAAGGCCTCGGCTTCCTGGACGTGAGCAGGGCTGTCGCCGGGCCAGTGGGGGGCCAGGAGAGCTCGATGTGTGCAAACCGCCGCTGTGACCGTCCTCCTCCTCCTCCCCCAGGGCTGGGGGCTGGGGGCTGCGGTCCTGGGTCTGCCCCGTAAGCCGCCTAAGCCTCAGTGTCCCTGTGCGTTGGCCTCGTCCCTGAGCGTCCCTCAGAAGTGACTGGAGAAAAGGCACGAGCCAGTGGCTTTGAGTCCTGGGCCCATGGCAGGGGCTTCGTGAGCTCTCAGGATGATGGCGGGATGAGCCGGCGGGGGGGCGGCGGGAGGATGGGGGGCAGACAAGCTGGGCCGGGGGGGCGGGAGGCACACGAGGGCCTAGGGCTGCCCAAGCCTCTGGGCAGAGGCCTTCTCTTTGGTCTCAAGCGTCCAAGCACCCAATGCCAGGTGCCCTCCACCGAGCCCTCCCTGGGGGTGGACAATCTGCCCCTGCCTGCCGGGCCCTGTCCCCGGTGGAGGGCCCACCACATGACCACCTGGCCCTGGCCTCCCCCCCCACTTCCCTGGGTCTCACTTGCAGCATGGAGGCTTGATGGAGAAAAGGGAAACTGAGGCAGGAGAATGTGACAGGTGCAAGTGCCCAGGGCAGACTGTGAGAGCAGGAGCGGGTGAGTCCGACACCTAGAGGCCTGGCAGGACGCAGGCCCGGGGGCCCGAGGCGGGGAGAGACGACCCTCTGTCCTCTTCACTTCAACTGTGCCACAGGACCCCAGGGACCCCCAGCGCTGGGCCCGGCTGCGTGGGCACCACCACCCTACCGCGCCCGTGTGTTGGCATCGTGCTTCCAGTTTAGGGGGAAACCGAGCCTCTACAGCTTGCAGGAGGCCCGGGCACCCTCAGAGCCCAGCCGGGCACCCCCACGACGTCTCCCTCTTGCAAAGGTGAGGACGGGGCCTTGGGAGGGCAGGGTAGCTTTCGTGCGTCTGCAGAGTCTAACCCTCCAGCCGCAGATTCCTGCCCGTCCTGGGCCGAGGCAGAGCTCCCGGAGGACCCCCTGGGGCCTTCCCTGCCTTGCAGGGGCCTAGGACACAGGCCGCCCTTCTGCGGACCACCCTCTTGAACCCATTTCTATCCCGCTTGTGCGCTGTGTGACCGGCTGCGGCCACCGCCCTTTCTGGTCCTCCATTTCTTGGTGTGTGAAATGGGTGGAGAGTCCCAACCTTAGCAGGCATCCAGCGGGCGTTCCCACCTGTGGGGAAACCCAGGCTCAACCCAGTCCAGGGGAGGCACAAAGGAGGGACGGGAGGCGGAGGGGAGGGGCTTGCTTATCTGCCTAGCCCAGCTCTGGCCCAAGGTCACATTCCTGACCCAGCGGGGACACTGCCTTTTCCCAAACAGGGGGCCTTGGAAGATGGAGAAGGAGGAGGGCAGGAGCCAGGCTGGAAAGGTCCTGGAACAGGCGGCCTGGAGGGCTGAGCCTCTGTCCACCCCTGGGGGCCATAGCCCGGCTCCAGTTGTGTGGTCTCTCCCAGGGCCTCAGTTTTCTCACCTGTAAGACTGGTGACTCAATAATGTCGATGAGCCTAACAGCGGCTCCCCGCCAGCCGCGTCCACTGAGGATGTGACCTTGGGACAGAACTTTACAGTTTGCTTTTGAGACTGCGCAAACCTCACATAAAAGACTGGAGGAAGGAGGTGCCATTCTTAAGCTCCTGCTTCGAAAGTGGAAACTGAGGCTGGAAGCTGAGGCTGAGTGAAGTCATTTGCCCCCAGGGTCACGGTGAGGCCGACGCTCAAGGCTAACCAGTGGCCCCACGGAGGCGGCCTCCCGTCTGGAGGCGAGGGCTGGCCTGCAGCCCAGCACCAGAGCATAGAGCCTCGCTCGGCTCCCAGTGCGGGGACAGGGCTGGGGGTGGAAACCCTCACGTCCCGGAGGGAGAGGCCTCTCCTCAGCCTGCCCGGTGGCCCTGGGGCAGCTGGGTGGGGGGTGAGAGCAACTTGTCATCCAGCAACAAACGGCCCAGGTGCCCGTCCAGAGCTGGGTCCCCAGGTGCGCCCCAAATGCCACCTATCACAGCCCCACCAGCCCAGAGCGGGCACAGTGTTGTACCCATTGTACAGATAAGAAGCAGGACTGGGACGAGAGAGACACGCCCCTCAGCCACTCAGCAGGGAAGCTGTGGGGACGTGAGGCGAGAGCAGCACCATCTCAGATGACATGACTTTCCCCTGGATTCTCACGTCTGTGCTCAGGGGCCAGCAATGTCACCATCCCTGTTTTACAGACGGGTAAACCGAGGCTCCCTCGGGCAGGCCTTGCTCATGGTCCGTGTCCATTTCACGCTGCATCTGCATTAGATCATGGATCTGACAGAGTTGTGGGAAGCCCACTCTGTGGGGACAGGACGGATCCAGTCCCTGCTCGTGGGCAGCAGAGGTCTGACTGCCTCTGCAAAGGCCCCAGAAGCGCCTGGAAGAAGCCAGCCCCTCAGCTGAAACACAGGCCCTGGTGAGGGGCTGCCTGACGGGTGCCGTCAGCCCGGCCCCCATGCAGAGACGCCTTTTCTCATAAGAACACATGAGGTGTGGCCTCCCTGTGGGGCAGCTGGGGACGCTGAGGCCCACCGGGGGCCAGGAGGCAGCTGTGGAGGCCGACTCCCTCTGCAGGTGCTGCCGCCCCCGGCCACTCCTGCTGAGTGGGGAGTGGTAGATGAGGTTCCGGGAGCAAACCTGGTTGTGGCCTCAGTTTCCCCCTCTGTGAAATGGGACCAGGGGCCCTGGGGCAGCTCCGGGGGCGTGGCGGCCGGGTGGGCAGGAGCCCTGGCCCGGGGCTGCGGGCTCGGCGATGCCCATCAGTGGGCACCAGCTGCCTCCAGGAGGAGGCCCGTCGACGGCAGACAGGCCAGCTGGGAGTATTATTCACGAGGCCGTCAAGCCCCAGGAACGTCTGGTTGGCATAGAAACAGGAGATAAGGGGTACAATTAATGGCATCACATTCCCTCCTCCTTTCTTCCCCAACTGACCCATTTAAATCCCTGGCGGGGCTGGTGCCACGCTGGGCTCGCGGTGACCTCCAGGGAGGGGCCGGCTGGGCAGGCAGGATGCGGCCAGGGTTCAGGCCCCCCGGGCAGGGCTGGCTGAGGGGTCCCCAGGGGCTGCCCCTGCGTGGTGGGGTCTCAGGGAGGAAGCCCCGGGAGACTTGGCGAGGGCTGGGCTGAGAAGGACCCCGGCACGGCAGGCCTCCCCTCGAGAAGGCCCATTTCACAGGTGTGGAGACTGAACCCGGACAAGCCTGGGGCGATGCTCGCGGGCGGGCCGGTGTGGCGCCTGCGGCCAGCTGCCTGCATTCCAGCTCCTGCTCTCCCATTTTTCTGGGCGAGAAACTTAAGCAATGGCGTCCTGAGATGTAATAAGAACTGGACTTATTTTAAAGTAAAACGTGGCCACACCCAGAGTAAGCAAAGTATCAGCCATTGTTACCATCACTGTTACTGTCCCATGTGGGAACCAGCTGCCGCCCTGACGCCCAGGACAGCAGGGAGGCTAAGAGCCATCAAGCCAGCATGGAGCCCAGACTCGGGGGCAGCGGCTGGGCTCCAGTGACCACCAGGCCCTTTCAAGTCCGGGTCGGGGCTGGGGGCCCATAAGCAAAGCCCTCCTGGCCGCCTCGGCCCTTCACCCCCTTGGCTCACCATAGATGGGTCCCCACGGCCCCAGGGCTCCGAGGAGGGGCCGAGGCCAGTGGAGGACAGGACTCATGTCCTTGTTGACCCCTGGATGACAGGCACTGCCAACCTGTCCTTCAGAGAGGGGAAGGGAGGCTGTGGAAGGCAAGGAAACTGCCCCCGGGGTCTGTACCCCAGGGCCGGGCAGGTGGCGCCCCCCCCCACCTTCTCTGCTGTCCTGGCCAGGTGCAGGCATTGCAGGGTGGCGACCCCCAGGGCCCCAGACCCGGGAGGACGGTGTGCAATGCTGTGTGCCCATGGTCCTTGCACACGGCCTCTCCCCGTCCTGGGCCGGCCCCAGCACCCCCGGAACCGGCCCCCCAGCAGAGGCACTGGTGGCCCCACAGGTGGGTGTCGGGCTGCTGGAGAGCGCAGAGCGCGGCTCTGAGGCGCGGAGTGAATTAGTCATCCTGTGACCACCAATAATTTGTTCGATCAAACTCCGAGCATGTGTGAAAACACCCTCACAGGAGCCGGAGTGGCCGCTGGGGCCGGGCTGATGGGGCAAGTCTGCAGGCTCTGCAGGAGGCCCCTTACCCGGTGGCCGGGGTCTCCACGTGGCATCTAGGACCCACGGTCCCTGAGGGCCCTCCTACTGCGGTGACCTCGCCAGTCTCGCCAGTCGGACCTGGGGGCTTGTTCCTGTCCGCCGAGGCCTGGCCCCACGCTCCTCACCTACTTTCCCCTCCTCACACAGGCGTTCTTCTCCTGGTTTCAGGTGCCTCTGAGCGCCCCCCCCCCCAACAACAGCCAGAAATCATCATCCCATTTTTCAGAGCTGGAAACTAAGGCCAGCCCACCGTCCCTCGGAAGCACCTCAGTGGCTGGCTGATTCCTGAGCTCGCTGAAGGCACCCCCTTCTGGGAAGTGTCCCTGACTGTACCTGTACCTGTTACCCTCCCCCACACCCGCGTAGGGCAGGGCTGGGACTCAGTGCAAACAGCAGTGCTCAATAAAGACTCGCTGAATGGATCAAGGACGGCCTGCTCAGAAAGACCATCAGCACACCGGCTTCCCCCCCACAGCCTGGGCGACGCAAACACCTTGGTCTTTTTCAACAAAACTCCAAGCAGGCAGCACTGAAAACCTGCCAGGAACCCACAGGCACCCTAACACCGTTCGAGGGAAAAACACGCTCTCTCCTGGAGGTGACAAACCCCACCTCTGGCTATCTCGCACCATCTGATAGGAATCGGGCGGGGGTGTCCCCTCCCCTCGCCCAGAGCTCGGCCAGCGCGAGTCACTTTCCTTTCATTTTGACGGACTGTACCACCCTCAGGGGAGCATCAACTTCTTGGCAATTAAGTATGTTTGGGAAGAAAACTCGCCCAGACGACCCGGCACAGACGCCCGCTCCCCCTGCCCCGGCTCTGGCCCAGGTCCGAGGCCCCGCTCTCCCAGCCGCGACTCCCCCTGCGCTGTTGTTGCCTCGAACCCGGCCGGGCCTGGCGGCCGTAGATAAGGCCTCTTATCGCTCTTGGCAATCGCCATCCGGCCGACCGGCCCAGCACTTATCAGAGCTCACATCGACCGGGCGGAGGAAAGCTCGGCGGCCCAGGGGTCCCGAGCTGGGCTCTGCCCCGCGCTTCCAGCCAGCTCGGCCCGGCCTATCGTCCCGGCCATCTGGCCGGCCAAGGCCGCGCTCCCGCCTCGCCCTCCCCCCGCTCCCACGTTTGAAGTTAATAAATGGAAGCGCCTATCACCGCCGCCATCGGGTGCGCGCCTTATCAGCGCGGCACATCTATCTTCACGCGGAACAAAAGGCGCACAGAGGCGCGGGCAGCTGCGCCCCGGCTTGGGTGAGGGCGCGGGGGGCGGTGGCCCGAAGCGCCCGGCCCCCTCCCCTCCACCCGTCCACACCCGCGGCCTGGCCGCAGGTGAGGCCAGCGCGGCGGGCGCACAGCTGCGAGGGCCGCACGCACAGCCGCGGGCAGAGGGCGGGCGGGCGGGCGCCGCCGCTTGGTGACAATCAGCGCTCGCATCTTAACTCGCCAAGATCTGCCAGAGGGAGGAGGCGCCCGGGCTGGGGTGGGGGAGCTGCAGGGAGGGTGCCCAGCCCGCCCGCTGCGCCCCCACTCCTGCCCGGATCCCGGCCGCGGAGGGTGAGCAGCGGGGGCCTCGACTGTGCGCCCAAAGCGGTCCCAGTCCCCAAGGCGCACCCTTGGCCGACCCAGCTGGGCCCCGGCGCTCGCCCTGCTCGAGGCCTTATCGGCGCTGCTGATCGGTTCCCAGCCTGAGATCTCCCTGCCCGCGCTATCTCTATTTCTCATCGCGCTGAAACACATACACACACGCACACAGAACAGACCGAACAGAGGCGCACAAGGGGAGGAGGGGAAAAGAAACCAGAGAAGGAGCGCCGATCGCGGACCCGTGGGTGGTTTTAATACTTAAGTTGACTTGATAGAAGGCGACTTTCAGAAAACACGTCCGCTTGCACTTTGGGGGAGTGGGTTACGGGAACCCAGATTTATGCTTGCGTTGCCCCTTTCTAGGACCTGCGGGGTAGACACTCCCCCAGGCGCAAGCACATGGGATCCTGGTGGCAGTGGTCATGTGGACAGAAGTGGCAGTGCCCGGGTGCCTGCAGCTAGGCAGAGGGCTGGGGGCCCCCTCTTCACTTCCCATCTGGCCTGGGAGATACGACCCCCGAAGGAAACCGCGTGCCCAGGCCCTGGCAGCGAAGGCGCGAAGTTACTGGCGTGAGGCGGGGGCGGCGCTTCCTGTGTGCGCGCTCTCCCGCTCCTCGCCAGTGGCCCAGAGCGCCAGGCGCTTTTATCACGGGGCTTTGGCAGTATGGACTCAGCGACCGCACAGTCCCCTGGGGAGCGGCCCGCGGGTCCGACGGGCAAGAAACGGGACACAAGCAGAGGCGACGGTGACCTGGGGCCTAGCCCCTGAAAGCCCCCCTGTCCTGACTTGCAGTAGTAGGACAGCCCCCTCGATGGGGGGGGGGTGCCTGCCTGCTGCACGTGCAGCATTGGCAGGGACAGAGAGTAAGGTCGGACCTCCAGGAGGCTGTCCCTGGGCAGGGAAGGGTCGAGTTCGAGACCCCAGCGACAGGGCGCGGGGGTCTAAGCGGCTGGAACCGAGCGCACGGGCTGCGGTGGCGGCACCCGCCTCCATCCCCAGCCACGCGGCTCTCGGGCCAGCAGAAGAGGTGGTGGGCGCGGGCCGGTCCCCGCCGCTGAGCCATGCATTTCCACGCGGCCCGGGTGCCCCCTCTCCCTCCCAGGTCTCTCTGTTTCTCCCTCTAGATACAAAGCCTGGGAGAGTCAACCGCGCTGCGAGATAAGATCACAATTTCAGCCCGTCCCGACAGAGCGATCTTATCAGGATGGGACTTGCAGAATGGAATATTTTAAACTTTATCTGAGCCCAGATCGGGGCCGCCTTATCGCCGCACCATCTCAGGGATGGGGGGAGGGGCAGGACGCGAGCTGGCCGCGCCCCCAGCCGCCCGGCTCCCGGCCCTCTGGGCGGTCACTCCTCCCGGACGGACCCCCGGTGCCGGAGCCGAGACGCGGGGGCCCGGCCCGCGGGCGATTAGATTACTGCGCGCTGGGCGCACGGCGCGGGGGGCGCGGCGCGGGGTGAAGGTCGCGGGCGCCGGGCGGGTGGAGCCGGGCCGGGCGTGCGGGGGCGGGCCGGCGCGGGCCGGCGGGGGTCGGGGCCGGCGGGCAAAGTTTGACTCACGCTTGATCTGCCGGGGGTTGCTCTGTTTCCTCCTGGACATGTCTCCGGCGCCGCGCGCCCTCCCGGCGGCCGCCTCTAGCCCCTGGAGGGCGGCGGCGGGCGGCGGGGGCGCGGCGGGGCCGCGGGGCGGCTCATGCCCCCGGTCCCCGGGCTCCGCGGCCGTCCCGGCCCGCGCCCCAGCCCGCCGCGCCCGGCCCGGAGCCGCTGCGGAGGCCGGAGGCAAGGCCCTGCGCTGCGGGAGCGCCGACCGCCGGGGGCGGCGGGCGGCGGGCTGCTGCCAGCTCCTCGGCTCCCGCGCAGACGCCGCCGCCGCCGCCGCTCGGCTTTTCTCAATGGAACCTGCGGGCAGCGCGCGGCGAACCGGGCGGCCTCGGCCGGGGCGCTCCCGGCGGGCGGGCGGGCCGGCGCGGCGGGGGCGGGGCCTGCGCGTCCCCGGCGCCTCGCCTCCGGCCCCGCCCCCGCCGCGCCGGGCCCGCCCCCTGGCGGATCCAAATTCCCTGAAGTCCGGCCCCGCCCCCGCCACGCTGGCCCCGCCTCCGCCCCGCCGCCACGGCCCCTCCCTCAGGCGGATCCAGATTCCGTGCAGCCCGGCCCCGCCTCCTCCCGCCGCGCCGGCCCCTCCCCCAGGCGAATCCTGGTTCCCGGCAGTCCGGCCCCGCCCCCGGCCCTGGGCAGACCTCTGGTTTCCTTGGCTACTCCTTCGGTCCCGCAGCTTTGTCTACAGGCCTGTCCACAGCAACCTATTCGGTGCCGCCGTCCCGCGGCTCCGAGTCCGGCCGAGCTTCAGGCCACTCTGGACCCGCCCCTAGGGCCTAGCTCTGCCCCCAAGCCAGGCCCGACCTGGCTCTGCTCGGCCCCCTCGCCCCGCCCCAGGCTTCCCGTGGCTCCGCCCCCGGCCCTCGGCCCCGCCCAGGACCCCTTGGCTCTACGACTCGCCGCCGCCCCCCCCCCCCCCGCCCTCCGCCTGCGGGGTGCGGGCAGTAAGGGCTTGGTCGGGAAGCTCTAGGCCTGGACGCCCCACGGTGTCTTGAGCCAGATTTGGGGTGTGGAGTCGGCTGCGGCCCGGTGGGGGCTTCCGTCCGAGCCTGCAGTGGAAGCAGCATCCCCGGGGCCTGCCTTCCAAATGAAGTGTGGGGCCCACGGGGCCTCCTCTCCTGGGCTCCCATCTGGCTGTAAATCAGGGAGGGTGTGGAAGTTGGCCGCCTGCTCCCCCTGCAGCAGCCCGTTCCTCCCCAGGGCGCCCCTGCGGAGGGGCGGGGGAGAAGCCCCCTCCGTGGGCTGAGCGGTCACCTGCGTCCCCTCCCAGCCTGGGACGGTCAGTACTGTGTGTTCTAGCCCTGGAAATGGAGACTGACTCTCTGTCTTTGGGGGTATGTTCATGGGATCCCAAAGTCCCCCGCTCCCCATTTTCCAGTGCAGTTCAAGTCACACATCATTACGAGCTGTGTCCCCAAGCTGAATCGTATTCTTTTAATATTCTCGGCCTGCATCTGGTACCTGCTCCCTCTGCCCCACATTCAGAAGAAATCGGGAGAGAGCAGGACCCAGGGGCTGACCAGAAGACCTTTGCAGAGAAGACACCTGGGTGCCTGTCCAGATAATTATCACAACTGTCACCTGCAGAGGCTGGCCTTGTGCTGTGGGCCCTGCCTGTGCGACGCTCCTGTTATCTATGCCCCCATCCCATGGAGGAGGAGAAGGATCTCCCACCCGGGGGGCCTGGGTGCTCTCATCGCCCCACCACTGCTCTCTAGGGGCCTCTGGGCAGGAGAGTGGCAGGCGGGCTGGAGGCTGAGGTCTCCCCGGGACCACACGTCCACCATTGGACAGATGGGCACACTGAGGCCAGGAGGCCAAGAGACTGGCCCGCACATCTCACCAGCTCTTCTGCTCCCTGCCCTGGGTCGGCAGGTGCGGCCTTCCTACAGCGGGGACTTTCTGGAGAGAGTGGGGCCCGTAGTTGGCTGGTTGGCTCAGGGCTCCCACCGGTCCGGGCTTTCCGTGGGCCCTGCCCTCATTCCCAGAGGAGGGCCTCTCTATAGGGCGGGGACCTGGGGGCTGGGAGGAGGCCCCACACACAGCAAGTGGTGCCCAGGTCGGTGCTGCTGCAATGGCTGGAGGTGTGAGTTGAGGAGGATTCCGAGGGTCAGCAAAGAAAGAGAGCCATGACCGATCAGTGGTGCTCGGGGTGCAGGGAAGACACACATCACTCTGGCTACTTGTTTCTCAAATGCATTTTTAAAAACCGAAGCCAGGGGCGCCTGGGTGGCTCAGTCAGTTAAGCGTCCGGCTTTGGCTCAGGTCATGATCTCATGGTTCGTGGGTTCAAGACCCGCATCAGGCTCTGTGCTGACAGCTCAGAGCCTGGAGCCTGCTTCAGATTCTGTGTCTCCCTCTCTCTCTCCGACCCTCCTCCGCTCGCACTACCTCTGTCTCTCAAAAATAAATAAAAAACATAAAAAAATTAAAAAGAGAAACCGAGGCTCCTGAGGGGAAGGACATGCCCCAATTTCTCAGTGGCTTAGAGGCAGACGTGGGCCAGGAACAGAGCCTGCGGACTAGGACCGACTACCATTTTGAGGGTAAAATGAAAATGTAGGGCCTCTGTTCAAAAATTAAGTGCAAATGAAAATTAAGTTCAAAAAAATGGTGCAAAATGAAAATGTAGGGCCTCTGTTTAAAAATTAAGAATTTCAGGGCAGCCAAATTAGAGCATAAACCAAGTGCAGGGTCCCATGAGGCTGCATGGGTCACACACCCACAAGGCCACAACAGTCCTGACCCAGGCCGGGGCTGTTTCTGGAGCACCCTCCTTCTAAACCTTGCCCCTTCTGTCTGTCCCGGGCCACATCCTGGGGGATGGCATTACCCCACTGCACAGATGAGGAGCCCTCGGGGACCAGTGGCAATGCCAGCCCCCCCTCTCCCCCCCACAGGTCCTATGCCCTTAGGGGAGGTCTGTTGATAATGACCACATGCGAGGGAAGACATCAAGAAGTGCCGTCAGGGGAAGGCCTGTGTGAGCCCAGAGCAGGAGCCTGGGGAGTCCTGGGTGGCCCCCTGGAGAAGCTGACACCCACGAGTGGCTTTGCAGGGGTCCCTGGTCAAGTGGGAGAGGAGAAGCAGAGTGTAGGCTTGCTGAGGGTGTCCAGGCTAAGCCCACCCGGCCATCTCCATCCCCCTACCATAAACATGGACTACCCCTTGTGCACCGGTCCCCACCTGCCTCTGCCAGTCTGCACCGGGGGCCGCCATCGGTGGAGACCAACAGGTCTGCGTTCAGCCGGAGCGGAGCTGGGCGGCCTGGTTGCTCCCGGCTCGCCGGATCTGAGCTTTCTGGCAGCTGCCTGCTGGGGCCCCAAGGCTCCCTGGAGGCCTCCTGGGCAGGGCTCTGGCCTGGGTGCCTGCCCTCGGGCCGATGTCATCGTCACCGTCCGCCCCACCTTCGGGAGGCCTTCTCTCGGCCGCCCCGTGTTTTCTCCTGCCATACTTGTGCTGTGCCCTGGAGGTCAGGGCCGCCAGAGGCGCGCAGGCAGACACTGGCAAGCTGGGTCTGGGACACGGGACAAGACATGCTCTCAAGCAGGCGGGGGGGGGTCGTGGTGGTGATGAAGACGCTGAGGCTCAGAGTGGCCCTGCGGCTTGGATGACGTAGACCTGGTGTGTAACCCCAGGCAGCTGCGCCCCAGAGCCTGGCCTGGGAGCTGCGTCCACATCCCGCCTCTGCCATTTGGGAGAGCGTGACCCTGACCCGGTCCTTAACCATTTGGGCCCCTGGTTTCCTCATACGTTAAGTGGGGGTGGGGGTGTGACCCCTCGGGGCTCCCCTGGCCCCCGTCGCGCTGTGGTTCTGGGCTCCTGTCCTGGTCTACTTCTGCTCTCTGCCCTGTGGGCACGCTCTTTGCCGCCTCCCCACAGGGAGGCCCGCCCCACGCTGGGCAGCTGCTGGGGGTGGGGAAGGGGCTTCCACGTGCCAGGCCCAGCACTGGCTTTCGGGCTAGGACCAAGGGAGCCACAGAATGTTCTAGAAACTTAAGGGGGCCCTTGAAGGAGGAAGAGGACGCTCAGGACAGAGTAGAAAGGCCTTCTCAGCTAAGGGAAGGACGGACGCAGAGGTCGGGGCAGGCCCGGGGCGGGAGCGGACTGGGGCGCGTCGGGAGGCCAGGCCAGAGCAGGGGCCTCGTTCTGCGATGCTGCCTCCCAGTGCCCAGGATTGCACCTGCTCGCAGCTCTGAGGTGCAACGGATGCAGTGCCGCCAGCCCACCCAGCTTCGGGGCGTATCACCCACCACCACTGCCAAGGCAGCGGGACCCTCCCAGAAGCGTCTGTGATCACCTCAGCATCTGCCCAGCCCCATGCTACCTTCTCGTCCGAACCTCCTCGCGTGTGGGTCCAGGAGTCCTGTGGCCACCGGGCCCTTGCACAAGGTGTAGCTGCTGCCGGGTGCACCCTTCCTCAGGGGAGCCCCTAACCTCTCCCAGACAAGGGGAGGCTCCCCTCTCTGTTCCAGCTGGCAGGGCCCGGCGTCTCTTCCCTAGCACCCGGGCCTCCATCATCTCACACCAGCAGGGACAGGAGCGACGCAGTGCACAGCTCCTTGATGGCCCTGCGATGAGCTGGAACACGGAGGGGGGTGGGGGGCGGGGTCAGGGCACAGCCTGCTCATAGCAGCTTTTGTTAGAATTCCCATTTGCCAGAAGAGTAAACTGAGGCTCAGAGAAGTGAGGTCACGTGGCCAAGGCCACACAACAGTAAGTGGCCGAGCCGGTTTCCTCCCAAGGGGATCCACACACGCTGCTCCACACTGGTGGCTGCAGCCCCTGCCTGGGCCCGGCTTCGCTCCCCCGCCACGGGGCTGCCGTAGGCCCTGGAGCTGCCGGCAGCCGGCGGGGGCCACGCTGACGTTCATCAACACCAGCTCTGTGAAGGGTTTAATTAACTTCCTGTTGCAATGGGGGGATAATGAGTTTTAAGCACCACGTGACTCTGTAAGGAGGTCAAACGGCAGTGAGGATGTCAAAATAAATTAAGTTAGGAATCAGGAGGCCGCCCGGGGGAGGGACAGGGGAGGGGACCAGACGGCGCGGCCTGGGCCGCCCTTGGCGGGCAGGCTGCCGCCTCGCGGTGCGGTGGGGCCTTGGAGACGGGGCTCAGGCTGTGGGCCCGCAGCTGGGACCCCATCTGATCTGCGCTGCTCACCCCTGGGATGTCTGGGGGACAGAGAGAGCCGGCTGAGGGCTGGGCCCACGGGGTTCTCCTCCGGGCCTTGGTGACCAGCATCTCCGACGTCCCAGGACACAAAGGCTCTGGCCCGAGGACGGTCCTCTGGTGTTGTGAGGGCCGCCCTTCCATGCGGCTGCCCGAGTGTGGCCCACTGACCCGGCCGGGCGGTGTTGGGCGCAGACGGGAAACATTATCTGGGTATTTCCCAATCTCCGAGGGTTGGGGTCATGTGGTTGTATCACCAGATAGGAAATGCACACGTCCCGTTTGCCTCCCTCCTTCCTTTCTCCTTCTCCACTTCTCCCTCCCTCCCCTCCTGTCCTGCACCCTCCACCCACCTCCCTCCTCCCCCTCAAGCATGCAGGGAGCCCCTACTCGAGGCCCCGGGGGTACAAGCGTGAACAACGTGCGTCTTGGGGAGTCTGGCAGGAGTGTATGGGGTCAGCTACCACGGCCCACAGCTGGTTACGGAGCCACAAAGAGGAAGTGCTGTTTGGGCAAAGGGCTGAGGGAGGGGAGGGGGCAGCCTGAGGCTGGCTGAGGGCAGAGGCTCCAGACAGGGCCAGGGAGACCCTGCCGCGCAGGCCACAGTCCTGAGCCCTCGGAGAGTCTCAGAATGTTGGGGCTGGAAAAGTTTTGGGCGATTATTGTGCCCATTGGATGGCTGGCGGGGCTGAGGTCTCCAGGGGATGGTGGCAAACCTGAGGCTTCCAGCTCCCGCCCGAGCTTGCCCCACGAGGCAGAGCACTGCCCTCTGCCCCGGGCCCTAGAAACGGGGTGCAGTTTGTTCAAGCCTGGCCAAAGCCCCGGGAAGGCTCGTCCTGCCCCCTCTCGCCTGGGGGCTCCAGGGAGGAGGCCACGCTGTGTAGTCAGTGAGGGAGGTGCTGTCCTCTGGGAAAGGGGTCGTGGCCTTGGGTGCCCGTGCCCAGAGTGGCTGGGAAGGAGAGAGAAACCCGAGGGGCCATCACCCCACAGCAGTGCCCTGGGGCTGCAGGGCAGGCTTCCCGGGAAATGACCAGCCTGCTGCCTGCGCACTGGACTGGCGGGAAATGGGGGGCTGGAGGGACGCGGCCTCTGGG
Source organism: Mungos mungo (assembly GCA_004023785.1). Taxonomy (NCBI): domain Eukaryota; kingdom Metazoa; phylum Chordata; class Mammalia; order Carnivora; family Herpestidae; genus Mungos; species Mungos mungo. Next base: position 52,772 of record PISW01008656.1, on the reverse strand, counting down.
CTGCACCTCCACAGCCCACATGAGCACATTCTCAGATGACATGGCAGGGCCCTGGGGCCCCCAAGTCCTTTCCCCTTATGGGAGTGCCTCAGGTGCTGGGGAGCACCCTGAGTGCAAGGATTCAAGTCTCCCCTGGTGGCCATTTGCTCCTGAGACTGTCTCTGTGGGTCCCTCGTAACCCCGAGTCCTCCCGCTGTGTGAGCATGGCCGCTGACCCTTGCCCGGGAGACGGGACTCTCTGAAGGGTTGCGGCGCCAGGAGCTTAGGGAGACCCGGGTGTGCCGTGGGAAGCTCCCCCTTACGGGGCCTGGGGGTGGGGGTGCCTGCCATGCCAGCCTCCAGTGGCTGCCCATGGCTCCCCCCTGCCCGCCCCTGAGTCTGGGTGCTTGCGCACCCCATCCCTGCACCTGCACCCCTCACCCGGCCCTGGGGACCATCAGTCCTGCCCTGTCTCCGGCTGGTGGGGGTGAGGGGTCGGTGGGTCAGGCTTTGGGCCCAGTGCAGAATGCAATTGAACAATGCAGCCATTTATGTGATCTTGCTGCTAACACATGCTCCCAGCTGCCCCCTGCCTGCCTGGGGACAGCGCCCCAGGGTGGGGGGGGGGTTGGCCCTGTGGTCACTGGGTGGATGGGCGCGCTGGCTTCCTAGAAGGGATGGTCCAGGCCCTCTGGGCCCAGGGCCTCGGGCTGCTCCCGCCCCAGCCTTCTCCTGTATTTGTGGGCCCCACTCCCGTGGCTCACACCGAAGCTTCAGGGTGCCCGCCTTGGGCCCTCCGGAAGGCCAGGCCCCCGAAGCAGAGCAGAGGGTCTGGGTGGGGTGGGAGGAGCTGCGCTAAGGGTGTGTCTCTGAGCCTGGGGGCGAGGTCGGGGTGGGCGTGTCTTCCGTGTTGGCACGCGGGAGCTGGTAGGAGCTGGCGGGGAGCTGGCGGGCACAGGGCACCCTGTCCCTAGGGCTGGAGGCTCCTGCGCCCCCGCAACCCAGCTGGGCCGATGCTGCCACCTGCTGGCCAGGCGGCGGCGTGCACATCTGACTCCCAATCGGGGGAGGGGCCTGCAATTTCCCACGTTCCCAGCGACCTGGAGGCTCCGATCCCTGGCTGTCCCGGTATGAGGAGCTGAACAGGGACGTCAGGGGTCTGCATCCCCAAATCACCAGATGCTTGTTCTCAAATGGTTCAGACAGCTCAGACTCACTCCACCCCATCCCCAAACTCCACTCCTGTGCCCCTCATCTGAGGCCCTGACACAGAGACCCCTAAGGAGACCAAACCCCCAACTCATGACAGAATCTGTCCAGAGCACCCCCCCTCCGGAAGCAGGGGCTGCATGTAGCTCATTGCCCAGCACGCAGTAGGCATGCAAATATGAAGTGGGTGGCCCGGGACCCCTTTCCCGAGACCCTGGAGACAGCCCGGCGCCGGGGATGCACAGCTGGAAGGGTGCTGCTGGCCCAGGGAGGTGAACGGGGGTGGTGGGGGCCCTGTGGGCTTGGGCAGAGGCGCTGAGACCCCCCTTATGGCTTCACACGGGGGCCTCCCTCCCCGAGGCTCCCCTCCTCCCCCTGCACACACTGCTGGGCGCTGCTCCGAGGCCCCCTCACACCCCAGCCCAGACGGCCATCAGGGGCAGGACACGGATGGGTGCTTGACTCTGGACAGCCTGGCCTGCCCTCCGGGCACTTGTCCTGGACACCGGGGTCTCTGACAGTTGTCTTCGCGACATGGTGGGCCCCGGGGTCTGAGCAGTTCCCTTCGGTGGGGTGGTGTCTCCGGCTTTGACTCTTTGCTGCCTTCCCGGGTCCCCTAAACTGAGCCGTGCTAATTACTTCCCGACACTTTCTCTCTCCCGCTCTGATCCCTGAGGGCCCTCCGCAGTGGGGCTTCGGAGACGCCGCTAAATGCCACGTGGAGAGGCCCCGGGGAAGCTGGTGGGATTGCAGGGCTGTGGGGGCGGCTCTGCAGGGCCACACGGCCCTGGTGACCGGACAGAAGTGCAGCTAAAGCCGCCGAGGCAGGGGCAGGCGGGAGGTCAGCCAGCATAGCCACAGCTTTCCGTGAGCAGCGAGGCTGCATTTAACAGGACGAGGGCACACAGGTCTGCGCAGTACGCCTCGGTCGCCATGCTTTATTCGTCAGCTCTAAAGGCATTCTGAGTGGCACACAGCACCTTCTAGAAAGGCAATCTGGGCCCAATTTGGTCTCTTTCAAAATATCAAAATAAGCACTTTGACACACATTGCACCCAAGGTAAAAAAGGAAAAACAGCAACACAAACCATGGACCTCAGAGACGTCTAAGGACAGAAGAGGGGCTCCGCCGCCGCCTCTGGAGACACGATTCCATGAGCAGGAGGTGCGTGCCGACCCCTGGGTCCTGTCAGTGCACGAGACGCCCCGGCCCTAAGCGTCCCACCCGCTGCTCCCCCGACCGTGACCGTGACCGTGGAGCCTGCCGGCGGCCGTGAGCCAGTGAAAGACTTGTCAGGGCCACTGGTGCTGGTGGGCCTGGTGCAGCGCCCGTCTCTCCCCCCCCGCCCCGAGGTGAAACACACCGAGGAAGCCTGAATTCACATTACGACATGAAATAGCACCGGAAATTCAGAGTAAAATTGCTGATCCTCGCAGCGGAGAGCTCCTTGTGGGAGAAAGGCTCTAGGGAAGGGCAGCCGCAGAGGCGGGGCGCCTGGGGAGGGAGAGCCGGCGGGAGCTGGCTGATGAGCGCCTTTCTCCGCCTTCCAGCTGGGAACCCAGTCCCCAGGGGTCAAGTGCACTGGAGACAGTGGCCAGCAGCACTCTGTGGCCGCAGCAGCCTGGCCGGTGGCCCGCTGGCTCGCAGCTCTCCCAGAGGGAGAGCGCAGCCCTGGAATGTGGCTTCTAAGCAGTTCCACCAACAGCAGCAGCAAGACGAACGAAGGGGAGCCACCTGACCAGAGGCTGCCTCAGCCCCCTCCCCTGCCAGCTCACAGGAGGGAGGACCCTGTGCAAACCTTCAGACGAAGCGTCTGGGGCGTACTGTGCCTTGGCAACGGGGCACACAGGGCAGGGTCTGCCTTCGCCTCCAGTTCTAGGTACTGAGAAAAGAGCTGCATGGTCGCAAAGGGGCTGCAGCTGGTCCGGCCCTCATGCTCACCATCTACCTAGAAAGGGATTGCTGTCCACCCCAGGCCCTGTGCAGAGCGTCACAGTCTCAGCCCTAATACCAAACTCTGAGCATTTGCATAAGGCAAGTGGATTTACACGTGGCCACCGGCCCAACACCCTTAGAGAACTGAGGCTCGTCAGCACAGCCGGGAGCCCCCACTTGCTGGGTGGATCCAGGCCCAGCTGCCAGGTACTCACTCGTGTCTATAAATTACTCTGAAGGGTCTTTCTTTAGCGGGATCTTGAAGCTGGTGAGTCTCTGCCCAAAGAGCTGGCTGAGCAGGTCATTCTGAGACTCAGCGGTCCGGCAGGTACGGGGCTTGGCAGGTTCAGCACCGTGGACAGCTCTGTCCCTCTTGGGGGTCCTGTGCAGGGGTCTCCCCTGGGGGCAGGCCTTGCCCTGCCCCTCCCTGGGGCGCCTGCAGTCCCCGTGGGTGTGGCCCGGCCCCACCTGCCGCTGTTGCTCATAGGGCTGGGGTGGCATCGTGCCCTTCTGGCTACTGGGCCTGGCCTTGGCGGGGAGCACGCGGCTGGGCGTCGCCTGCTTCCGGGGGGCCCGTGTGGGCTTGTCGGGGACCAGGTGGGCTCTCCCCAAGCTCCTCACACTTTCACTCCGGGCTGGCCCTGGGGCCCGGCCCTTCCTCTTCTTTTCACTGATCTCCCCATCTTCCCTGGGGCCCAGGCTCCCCCGGGGCCCCTGGTCACCAGCTTCCTTTGGCCCCTTGGGAGAGCCCTTGGCTGGGGCCCGAGGAGGATGCTTGTCTGGGGCGGGGCCCTGGCCTGGGCAGTTGGGCTTGGCTGGGGTGGTGGCTGTCTCACTCTGGAGCTGCCCGCTGGCTGGCTGGGGCTGGCTGCCCCCCGCTGTCTTGGTGCTGTGCCGTGGGCCCCCCCCACCCTGGGAGCTGGGGCTCGGCTTGGCTTTGGGGATGGCGGGCTTCGGCCTGTCCTCAGTGCTCTGGGCTGGCTCTCGAGCTGTGGGACGAGCCCCAGCCTCCTTGGGCTGCATGGGGACCTTGGGAGCTTTGCCGGCGGTGGACAAAACTGACCTGTCCTTTGACAAACTCCGGCAGCCCGAAGCCTTGGTGGCACTACCTTTGTGGGAGGGGTCCCCTGTACCCGCATCAGGCAGCATGGGGCATGGGGACACCTTCTCCTTCGGGGACAGGGAGGGGGCTTCCAGGCCATGGTCAGGGGCACATTTGCCAGAGGCACTTGAGGTCCTGCCTCTCCCTGAGAATGGGCCAGCAGCCCTCTTTACCTCTCCATCTGGGCCTCTGGCCCCTGGCCGGGGCAAAGAGGCCCCCAGAGGGAGAGCCTGCGGGAGAAGAGGCCCAGGGCTGCCCGGAGACGCCTCATCCTCGGAGCTCTCTAGGGCTCCATCCGGCTTGTGGCCATCGTTGCCATCGGCAGAGGCCGCCGGAAAAGGAGACAGAGCCGGGGGCAGGAGCTCCTGGAGGTCAGAGGGCAGATCGCCCCCTGTGACCGGGTGGCCCACAAGGTCTACAGGCCTCTCTGGGGTCCTGGGCTGCCCCTTGGTGGTGCCAGGAGCCGCCTCTGGGCAGGGCTGCAGCAGGGCTGGGAGCGACCCCTCGCTCGGGGTGGGGCTGCTGCCCCAGGACAGAGGCCTGTGGGCGCCGGGCCCCGGAGGGCTGCTGGGCGGGGCCACCTTGCGCCGTTTGCTGGGCAGGGCGCCCTCGCGGGCCGGGGCCCTCTGCGTGGGGGCGCCGGGCCTCCGCACGCCGCGGAACGCGAACGGCTGCTGCCCCTTCCGCAGGTGTTTGTCCATGTGCCGGTCGAACTGCTCCTTCTTGGCGAAGGTGTAGTTGCAGGAGCTGCAGACGAAGGACCTCTTGCTGATGTGCGTGACGTTGGCGCAGAGCTCGCAGGCGTAGAGCGGGGTGTGCTGCGGCTCCCGCTCCTCCCGCGCCCCGTGCTCCCCGGCCAGGTGCGCGCGCAGCTCCTGGGGCTCGGCGTAGACCCGCGGGCACTGGGGGCACAGGTAGACGCGCTGAGGGCTGTGCACCGCCAGGTGGCGCTGCAGCTTGAACGGCTTGGGGAAGCGCTTCCCGCAGTGGTGGCAGTCTCGGGAGGGGTCTTTGCAGCCCTCGTGCACGTGCGCGGACACGGCTCGGAGGAGGGGCTCGCCGTGGGGGCAGGGAGCAGGGGACAGGCTGGGGGACGTCTTGGCGGAGCCGCTCAGAGGGCTGCGGTCCGCCAAAGCCCCAGCTGGGGCCGCGGTGCCATCTTGGTTTGGAAGGTTGGCGGGGGCCTTGGGTTTCACCCTCTCCCTCCGGGAGTCTCTCCCGGCTTCGGTCTGCTGCCCCGACGCCTCTGCGGGGCCCCCGTTTGCCTTGCCAATGGAGCGCTTGCCCCCACTGGGCCTGGACGCCTGTCCCATGACGCTGCCCAGGAAGTGAGTGCCGGTGCCGTCCCCCTCCCAGTCCCCCAGAGTCCTCCGCGCCCGCCCCTTGCGGGCGAAGCGCAGGGCGTGCTCCCGCAGGTGCTCGTTGTACATCCAGACGTCGGCCACCTCCCTCAGGCACATGCCGCAGGCCCAGCGGCCCGCCTTGCTCTGCGCGTGCTTCTCCTGCAGGTGCTGGCGCAGCAGGTCCCGCGAGCGGAACCTGCGCTCCACGCACATGTAGCAGGTGGGCGGCGGCGAGGGGCTGTGGGCCAGCTTGTGCAGGTCCAGTTCGCCCAGGCCGCGGAAGCGCTGGAAGCACACCTTGCACTTGAACGCTGCCCTCCTGGCCTTGGGCTGCCGCTCCCTGCCCGCGGCCCCTCCTGCTCCCACTGCATCCTCGGCCCTTCGGTTCTGTGGCCCCGGGGAGCTCACTGTGGCCCCGAAGCCTAAGAAGCCGGGGCCGGGGGTGCCCACGGGGTCTTCGCAGGGTCCCAGGAAGCACAGATCTTGCACCTCCAGTTTGGCACTGAGCATCTCCAGATCCACGGCGCTCCCGGCAAGCCCGCTGTCATAGTGCTCTCGCTCCAGGTCAGGGGGCTCCGGGCTCACGTCTCCCAGAGAGGAGGCCATCTCTTCGCGGGCGGTCTGAAGCTCCAGCTCTCGCCAAGCCGCTGGGACCATGTGCAGTTCGGGGATGTTCTCTGATGGGCGGTCCTCGCTGCAGCCGTGGGGCCCGTCCTCCGCACAGGCCACCTCTGGGACGGGCTCCGGGGCCCACAGGCTGGGGCTGAGGGCCCAGGGGTCAATGCCAGGCACCTTGCTCAGGAGGCCCTCCAGGAGGAAGGAGTCCGGCAGACCCGTGGCCTCGTCACCCCATGGGTCCTCGTGCGACAGGCAGAGCGAGCCCGAGTCGCTGAGGTCTGTGGGCAGGTGGGCGGAGGCCAGCGAGCCGACACCTCCCGCCTCACCTTGGGGCTCTAGCGTGGGTGGGGCCGGGGGCTGCTTACAGCGCTTCCCGTAGACCCGCGGGTTCTTCTTCCGGGTCAGACGGCCGCCCGAAGGGAAGAGCTCAGAAAAGGAGGCCTCGTCATCAAACACACTCGGCGGGTCCCCGAGGCCCGGGCTGGGGGCTTCGGGAGCAGTGCCCTCCTCCTCCCGGAGCCTGGCCTGTGCTTTCTGGTGGAGCAGGGGGCCCTGGGGGCAGCTGCTGCTGGTGCCATCCACAGGGGTGCAGGTCTCAGCAGGGGCGGGGGGGCGCGAGGGGGGCTCATGCGCCTCCCTACCGCCTGGCCTTGACCCACCCTTGGCTGCTCTGCTGTCCCCTGCAGGCTCAGACCTGGCTGCCCCCGACGGCTCTTCGTAGATGCCTGACGGCCTGGTCTCCTTGGGTCTCCAGCACCCCCTCGCCAAGACCTCCTTCCGTCCCCCTGGCCTGTTCCCAGGAGGCCCTGCCTCCAGCCCCCCCGGAGGGGCCATGCGATCCCGGGGTGACTTCCGTGCTGGCGTCTCCTCTGGGTCTGTGCCCTCCACGCCCTCCAGCACCCAGGGCCAGGACGCGTCTGTGTCAGGTGCTTGGCTGCCCGGAGGCCCCGGGGAACTGGCAGTGACAGTGGACGGATCCCAGCGGAATCGGTCTGTGATGACACCAGGAGAGATGGGAGTGCCACTCCCCTCCCGGGACCTCCTTGCTCTGGGCTTTCTCGCCTTTTCCTGGGATTTCTTCGCTGGCTTGCTGGGCACGTCGGCGAGCGCTCTGCCCCGCCTCTGGCCGCCTCCTCTCTCTGTCTGTTTGAGACAAGGCTCCTCCTTTCCCAGCCGGTCCTGTCTCCTGGGCACTGCGGGCCTCCCGTCCACTCCCGGCTCGTCCGGGCCTGGGGGGTGTGGCTCCTGGCTAGGGGTACAGCCTGGTGTTCCCAGAAGGCTGAACCCCTCCCCACCAGGTCCCTCGGACACCTGGGGACCCGACCTCTCCGCAGGAGCCTCTGCGCCCGGGTCAGGAGGTGGCCCGAGGACGTGGCTGGAGCCGCTCAGGGCCTGCCTCATTCTCTCCTTCCCAGGTGCCCTGCGGCTTTTCTTCCCGGGGGTCTGGCTCGCAGGGGTCTGGGGAGCTGGCGGGGCCGGGGGGCTCGGCGGGGGGGCAGCACCCCTGCACGGCCCGTGCTTCCTGGCTCGGTGGCGGCTCAGGCCCGGCCCGGAGCGGAAGGAGGCTGTGCACACCTCACAGGTCACGGGCCGCCTGCTGGGGGCTCGGTCCTTCCAGTGGCCATTTTCTGGGGACACAGGCTTCTTTTTAAAGCCACGAGGCTCTTGTCTGGTGCCCTGGGGGCGGAGGGGGTCCCTCCGGGGTGTGTGGTGGACATTTCCGAGGCTCTGGGGAGAATGGGGTCTGGAGTCACTGGCTGTGCGGCTGGGAGATGGGACCCTGCCCCGGCGGAGCTCTGTCGGGGGGCAGGGAGCTGGGGGAATTCCGCCGCCCTCCTGAGACGCCTCTGTCCCCACAGAGGGGCTGGCCCCCGCCTGGCCTTCCTGGCAGCCGTAGGAATCTGGCCCAGGGGTCCCCCACGTGGAAGGGTCAGCAGGCAGAGCAGTGACACCCTGGCCTGGGGGGTCCGAGGAGGGGGGTCCCGTGGGCATCCCGCTGGGGCTGGTGTGGGGTGCGGCTCGCCTGCAGGGCTGGTCTAGCCTGTCGACTGGCCCCATGCCATTGGGGGCGGGGATGCCAGGAGGAGAGGTGGCCGAGGCAGGAGATCTCCTTGGCTTCTCTTTTCTGGAATCCTCTAGAGGTCCTGAGGTGCTGCCTTCGGGGTGGGCCTCCCCCTGGGCGGGAGTGAAGACACCGATGAGGCCGGGCTGGCCCAAGAGAGGGTCTTCTGGGGGGCTCTGGTCCCCCGGGAGGGTCTTCTGGGGGGCCGGGCTTTCCTTGAAGCCCCAGGGGCTTGTCCTCAGAGACGGGGGCGCTGCGGGCGCATCTGTGGTGGCCGGGGTGCAGGCTGTCCTGTGGGGAGGGGCCCCGGCAGGAGAGGGAGGGTCCTTGCGGCATGGACGTGCTGGGAGCAGCCGGGTCCGCTCACCTGAAGGGGGGTCTTCCTGGGGCAGGTGCCCCGGCCCAGGCGGCATGGCGACGGCTGCAGGAGGGGACAAGGGTGCACCGCTGGCCCGGCCCCTGACCAGGGGCACTAGGCTGGCTGCCTCCTCTGAGGTCGGGGTCCCTGGCCCATTGTGGGCGTGGGCTGCTACCAAAGGCTCTGCATCACAGAACGTGGGCCCTGGGGTGGCCCATGTTTCTTTCCGAAGGCCCAAGACACCCCCATTTCCCTGGAGCTGTGCCCCTGGCTGGTCTGCGCCCCCAGCTGGTCCGGCTGGGGCGGCTGCAGGATCGGCATGGACTGTGAGTAGGCTGTCCGGCTTCTCCGGCTGCGGTCCACTCGCTCTGCCTTGGCCTTGCGGTTTCTCAGCCCGGCCGCATGAGCCCAGATGTCCATCAGCCTCGGGCCCAAGCTGACATCCGGCCACCGCAGGGACGGCTGTCATCCGTACCTGCCCCGGGACGTCCTGGGTGGGGCTGCAGGCCGTGTCCCCCCCCTGCACACTGTCCCCTTCCAGATCCGAGGGCTCAGTGCGCTGAGGGCTCCGGGCGTCAGCGGAGGGGGGCCCCTGTGAGCCCAGGGCGCCGTCCTTCCCAGCGGCTCTGGCCACCAGGAGCTGGAGTTGACACAGGGGGCTTGTGGCTGGGTCCTGGGGCCTCCTGCCGGGACTGGTGTCGGACACACAGGCAGGACTGGGGGGGGCCTCCGCGGGCACAAGCTCCTCGTTAGCCTGAAGGCTGGGGCTCCCCGCCCCAGGGTGGGGAAGGCCTGCTCTGCTTCCAGAGGATCCCTTGGGGGCATCGCTGTGACTGTCACCACAGGCTGGGGTGGCGCCCCGAGATGCTTCCAGCCTGGGGGGCTCTAGGCAGGGCCCGGGTGCCTGTGTGCAGGGAAGGAACAGCTGGGTGTCGCTCTGGTGTGCCCCGGTGGCCCGGCTATTTTTGGAGAGAAAAGGCTCACGGTGCGGGCTGCACTTTGCTAAGCTCCTCATGTCCGACGGAGGTTTGAATGGTTCCCTAGAGCCAGACAGAGAGGCTTCCGGGTGGACCCCGCCGTCCCCTTCTGCTGCGGGGGGGCCTGGCTCGGAGACACTGGGGCTCTGCCCTGCTCGGAAGCTGCGGTCGGCCCCACGGAAGCTTCCGGGGGCCCCGGACAGCGCATCTGCAGGTGCCCGGGGGAAAAGGGCTGCTTCTTCCGGGCGGGATGAGGGCCCCTCCCTCCGGATGCTCCTCAGCGTCCCTTCTGTGGCGGCCACTGCGGCGCCTGCCCCTTCTGGGCGCGGACTCAATTCCCCAAGACTGGTGAGGTTGGCCTCGGACTTGGGGAAGGTGTCCCCGGGGGGCAAGATGGCCTGGGGGGAGGGCAGGGGAGCCCCTGTGCCCGTGTGCCCAGCCACACACGGCAGCTCTGGGGCCTCGGGCGCCCCTTTACTCTGTAGCTGACTTTCCAACTCGGCGACCAGCCTTTTGATTTCAAGTTCATCTTCAGACAGGTTCCCCACGAAAGCACCGCCACATTCGCTGACCCTGCTGGGCAGAGGCGGGGGGCCGGCAGCCTCTGTGCCTTCAGCGGGGCCCTTCCCGCGGAGCGCCTTCTCCCCCAGGAGGTCAGGAAGGTGGCTGGCCAGCACGGGGGGCAGAAACGGGGAGTATGGTGGCTCTAACTGGGGTCTCCTTGGCGGAGGGGGGAGGCCGCTTCCGGACAGGCTGCTGTAGATTGGCGGCTCCAGTCTGTCCACAGGCAGCCCTGGGAAGAGGGGTGCGGGCTCCAAGGTCAGCGGCGGCGATTCGGCCCCGCCTGGGCCCACTCGGATGGCGTAGGATGGATCCCTGGGTGGTGTGGGCTCCAGGGAACCGGGGCCCACGGCCTCCTGGGGAAGGGGCACGCCGCTGGCGGGCAGAGCGTCCGACGCTAAGGGCTTGCAGTACAGGTCTTGGAAACAGCCAGGCAGGTCTTTGGGTCCAAGGAACAATTGGCCGGGGGGGCCGCTGAAGGGCTGGGATCTCTTTTTGGCAAACGGAACCCCCACAGAGTCTCCGTTAAAAAGAGCAGAGTCACAAGCAAGATGAGGGGTCTTCAAAAACAGGACGCCAGATTCAAGGTCGGCGGTGTCGGCAACAGGCACCAGCAGTTCTCCTGGTGGGCAGGCGGGGGGGCCCTCTCCGTCCCGGGAGAGCGGCGGCTCCGCACACCGGGCAGCGCCCGGCAGGCTGCCCGCACCCGCGGCTGGTGGGCTCCCACGGCCCCCCCGGGCGTCCCCTCGGCCGGGCTCTGGGGCGGGAACGTTCAGGGCGTCTGGGGGGAGCGTCTCGGCGGGTTCAGGGCTCTTGCTGTCTTGGGGGCTGTCCGGGGCTGGATGGTTCTCCTCGGGGGCCTGCACCAGGTGCTTGGGGCCTCCCTCCTGGGGGCCTGGGCTCGGGGAGCCCCTGTCCTTTGCAGCCTCCGGCCTCACGACCTTCCTGGGTTTCTGCTGCCCTGGATCCTCCTTGGGACCCGGGGCCACATCCCCTTCCTTCTGCCTGGCGCCCCGACGCCACCGCCGGCAGCCATGGCGGGGCCGGCCTCTGAGGCGGGAGCCCCGTGGCCGGGAGCCTTCCTCCTCCTCAGACTCTGAGGCGCATGTGAGCTCTTGGGGGCCGACGTCTGCCCTGCCGGGTGCTGGCCCCGGGGACCCCGGAGGGCAGAGCCCGCCCTGGCCCTGCCCCCCGGGCTGTTTGTTCTTCTGCAGGACGATCTTGTGGATGAGCTCCTTGCTCCAGGTCCCGCCCTGCAGCTGCCTCCGCCTGGAGGCCTTCCCGGGGGAGCGCCGCAGGCGCTGGGAGCTCCTGGTCTCCACGGGCAGGGCCTGTCTGGCCAGAGCTCCCTGGCTCTTGGGGGCCTGGGTCCGGAGGTCCCGGAGGCGGGGCAGGGACGGCTCAGCCCTGTGGCCTTTCCTCCTCTGCCTCAGGCGAGTGGCTCTGGGGCCCTTGCGGCTCTTGGTGGTGCTCGGTGTGCCCAGCTCTTTCTGGAACATCTTAAACCGCTTCCCTCTCCTGTGCTGGCCAGCTGGGCCGGCCCCATCTGCGTCCGCAGGCGCTGGGCCCAGGGAACGGGTCTGGGGCCTGCTGCGGGCCGGGGGGCTCCCGCGCCCAGGCTGGGGGCCCGGGGGCTCTGGCGGGGCGGCCCCGGCTGGGAGCGCTGCCTGGGCCTTACTCTCTGGCGCTGTCCCCACCCTGGTCCTGGAGGGCTGCCCGGCACCAGGGCCTCTGGGTCCAGAAGGCTCCTCGTCAGCAAAGACGTCGATAAAGCTGCTGTCGATCTCGGGGTTGTCTGACTGGTACCCCAGGCCGTTGAGCGCCTCGGTGATGAGACTGTCCAGCTTGGCGTCGTCCTCCAGGTCCAGGCCCGCCGTGGGCAGTGGGAAGGGGGCGGCCGCCAGGCCCGGCAGGAAACTGGTCCTCAAGGGGTCATCTTTGCCGTCAGCCCGGACGTCCCCGGTGGGCAGGAAGGGGGCCGCCTTGGTGTGGCCGAGCAGGCCGGGGCTCCCGCTGCCTGGAGCTCTGGGGGCGGCGGGCGGCCCTGGGGGCTGCTGGTGGCCGTCCTTGGCCCTGGCCCCGAGCGCGCTGCAGAACTGCCGGTGCCCCAGGAAGGCGGCCAGGCTGCCGTAGTTCTGGTCACACTGCCGGCAGGTGAGCAGCACGTCCAGCTGGTCCAGGCTGGCGCTGCTGAGGGGGAAGTGGTGGGCGGGGTAGGGGGGTGGCTCCCGGGGGAAGCCCTCCAGCCCTGCGCTGCCCGCCTCGGGGCCTGCGACGGGAAATGGGGCCTCCTCCAGGCATTTGAAGGTGCCCTCGGCCCCCAGCCCATCTGTGGGGGAAGGGAAGGCTCTGAGGGGCTCCGGCTGGTAGTGAATGGGGACGGCGAGGGGGGGCTCGGGGGATGGGTAGGGGCTGCGGGTCTCCTGGGCATGAGGGGGCCGGTGGAAGAAGCTGGAGGGCCCAAGCGGGCCGGGCAGCTGGCCCTCCTCCGAGCTGGGGTTGGCGGGGCTGCCGGGCAGGGGGGAGAGTGACGAGCAGGAGCTGCTGCTGGCCGTGTTGGGGGCAGGCGAGGGCAGCGGGGACTGGCAGGGAGAGGCGGCCACCACCCTGGGAGGGGGCAGGCCGGGGGCCCCCCGGGGGGAGACCTGGGTTTGGGCCACCGTGAAGAACAGGGGCCGGGCTGCAGGGTCCTTCAGCCCATTGTGGGCAAACAGCCCCGGGGAGCCGGCGCCCTGCTGGCCCGGGCTGCTTCTCAGCACTGCCAGCTTCTCCCCCTGCCCGCCCGTCTTGCCAGCAGCAGCGCCCAGGGCTCCCTGGCCGCCCCCCTGCCACTCCGGGCCCCCTGGGGGGAAAGGTAGCCGGCTCAGCACCTCCACTGGCTGGGGGCTGGGCCCGGCAGTTGGGTGCACCTGGGGCCAGGTCAGAGGGGGACTCTGGGGGAGGCCGAGGCGCTGGCCTAGGCCGGGCTGGCCTTCAAAGAATGCATTCCTGGCCGTGGCTGGGGGGCCCAGGGGAGGCGTGGGGTAAGGGGCAGCAGCAGGGTCCCACAGTGGGGGCAGTCTGGTGGGCAGCGGCCCCGGGGCGGACAGTTCCGTGTCCAGAGACCCGGGGCTGGAGCTCACTCCGCTGGCGCCGGGGCTCCCATAGGCCTGCCCGGGAAAGTGCCTCTGTGGCAAAGAGTTCGGGGGCCCCCTGGGGCTCCCCAGCCCCTCGTGGGCCGAAGTCGGCCTTTCAGGAAGTGCTTTGGTCAGGCTCTTGTGCAAACTGTCCGGAAAGGGGGCTGTGGTCTCCAAGAAGGGGCTGGGGGCCAGGTGAGCAGCACCAGGCTGTGGGGTAGCGCAGCCGAGGTCACGGGGGGGCTCGAAGCCGGGCTGCCCCGGGTAGCAGGGCGGGGGCTGGGGAGCGGGCTGGCTGGGCAGGGGGAAGGCCGTGCCCGCCTCCTCTGGCCAAGCTCCCTGGGGCTGCCGGAAGGCGAACACTAGCGCTCTCTCTGAGAACTCAGGCCGGGCCGTGCCCTCGAGGAAGGCTTTGGGGCCGGCCCCGCGCAGAGCCAGGAAAGGGAACAGGAAGGAGGCCGCTCCGGGGCTGTCCCCTCCAGGAAAAGGCTCTGGTTTGGCAGGAGGGACCCCGAATCTAGCACCTGGGAAGCTGTTGTTAACAGCGGGAGGCCAGGCGTTGGCCCCGCTGCCCGGGGGCTCCGAATAGGGGGCTGGCAGGCCGGGGCTGGCGCCGCTGCTTGGGGGGGCCCTGAGGGGCGGGGGCCCGGAGGCGGCGTTTGGTGAGGTATAGTTGGTGGAGGTAAAGCTGGAGGGGGCCTCCTGGAAGCACCTTTGGAAACTGAGCTCTTCTGGGGCCTCTGCCTCTGGGGCCTCGGGGTCCTTGCACGGTGGGCCCTCAGGAGTCTTCTCCAGAGCGGGTGTGGCTGGGGAGCCGGAGAGGGTCCCAGTGCAGAGCTGCTGGGGGCTGCCGTCCGTGCTGCCGGCCTGTGTGCGGCTCCTCCCTGGCGGGGCCCGGGGGCCACCTCCCTCCCCCGGGACACTGCTCCGGGACGGGGTTCTTGGGGGTGGGGCCTTGGGCTCTCCTGTCCCACCGGCCTGCCACTGCTGGGTTTCTGGAGGCCCCCCAGCTGGGGCCCCACTGCCTGTAGCCTTGCCGGTCCTGCTGGCTGGGATGCCATCCTCACTGGGGGGGCGGGAGGGGCCCCCCGTGCCCCCGGCCACCGGGCAGGGCTGCAGGTCTCGGGTCATGGGTGCGGGCGGCGCTCTGCGGGGCTGCTCCCCAGGCATGGCCCCTCTGTCCGGGCGCTGGGAGGACGCGGTGTGCCGAGGGGGGCCCTGGAGAAGACTGCTCTCATGGTCCTGAATGGGGCCTGCAAAGAAAGCGCAGGGTGAGGGGAGGCTGTGGCCGCCGGGGGGCCCAAGCAGCTGCACAGAGGTGACCTGTGCCTCACAGGGGAGGGAGCGGGCTCCTGCCAGACTGAGGGAGGGCTCCCTTCGTGGGGGAAAGCGTCCCAGAAGAGCCCTGGCCACCCTCAGAGCAGCCCCGCTAGGTGTGGACCAGGCCACAGTGGGGGTGGAGCACAGGGGTCCTGTGCCTGGCCTGGGATGAACCCAGGTGGGGCCAGATGAGAGCCCAAGGACCAGGAGGAGCGGAGCAGAGCCGCAGGGGACAGGCAGGCCTGGGTCTGGCCTGGCCTCGCACGGGCCCTGCTGGCTGGCTGTGCCCAGCACAGCCTCGAGCCTCGTGCTCTGTCCCATCACCGGCTTGAGGGCGGTGCCTGAGGAGATCACGAAGGAGGGGCTGGCGTGCTGGGCAGCACGGAGGCTGTCAGGTGGCACCCTGCTGTGTGGATCCGGCCACACGCCAGTGCCTGACAGCAGGCTCCAGGAGCAGGTGGTCCGGGGAGGCAGCGCCAGTCCCGCAGAGCGGGGGCTGGAGGGGGACGCCGGGCGTGTGGGGGCGGGGGGGGATAGGGCCCCTCCGGCCCCAGAGGTGGCCTGACAGCCCCCAGCTGTGCTCAGCTACATACCTGGGGCGTGGGGCCCTCAGCTGGGTGGCCGCCCAGGTCGGCTTCCTGAGGAATGAGAGTTTCTTGGCTGGGAGAGAAGGGAAGAGGGTCAGAATCCGTGCATTGCCTGGCTGGGCCGAGAGCCCCCGGGGAGCGGGCTGAGGAAGCCGCCCTGGGGTCCGCGGGGAGATGGGTCAGCTCCAGGCGCCCAGTTGGCCCGGCCCGGGGGTCCCTGCAGCGCTGGTGGGGGGGGCAGGTGACTGCCTTCCCCACAGGTGGGATGGTCATCTTACATTATGGAACATGTGCGTAGGTGACACACGGTTCCCAAACCCGAAACAACGGGAGAAGCCTCACCCCTACCCCGGCCCACGGACCCCCTGCCTCAGTCCTGCCGGGGAAGCACTTGGGGGCAGATTCCAGAGTTTCTTGATGCAAATGCCAGCAAATACGGGTAAGCGTCCACACCTCCCTCCATTCTCCAACACGGGATTGTCAGCCACCCGCCCTGTTCCCTGCCTGCCTTCCTGCGTTTCCCAGCGTCTCTTGGACAGGATCCCCAGGACTCCACACAGATTCCCGTCTGTCTGTCTGTCCACTCATCTCCCCTCCACACTCGGCTACGGAACATTCCACCGGATGAACCGACAGCCTCTACCAATAGCAGAGTGAGGCCCGCAGGGTACAGTCTCGAGAGATGGGGTCAAAGGGCAAGTGCATCTGGACTTGGGGAGACTGTCAGGTTGGCCCCTGCGGCCGTTACGGAATTCGGTCACGGACGCTTTGAGCTCCCCTCCCTCCAAGCGGTGGGGCCCAGTTCACTCCCCGTCTCCACTGGCTGGACCTGGCGGCTCCCCTGTGGGCAGGACACAGGGGAAGGAGGTGTTCGGCTTTAGAAACAGGTCACGTGGGGCACTGGCTTCCGCCCTGCTCCCGTCTAGTCATCCCCGTGGGGCCCCTGGTGCCATGTTGTGGGAACTCAGGACCGTGGGCCCGCGTCCGAGCCACCGAGGCCTCCCGCCTGCAGCCACAGGAGCAGCCGCCCTGGAGGTCGGGCCTCTGGACGAGCCAGCAGCCCCTGCTGACCCTCGGTGCTGCCAGTGGGGAGGCCCCGAGCCAGGCGGCCCGGCTGAGACACGCCCACAGTCCTGACCCCCGGACGCTGTGACAGGTATTTGTTCTCAGCTGCCATTTGTCACATAGTAACGGACAACTCCTCTCTCTGCCTTCGAGTCTTGAATTCCTCCTGAGATCCCAGCTTTGATCGGAGCAGGGGTGCGCCCTTCCCCCGGAGGCGGGCAGGCTGAGGCCCGTGGACCCCGCCCCGAGCTCCGGCTAGCCTTCCCGCTCTGCCTCCCTGAGTCACCGGGAGGTGATTCCCAGCTTGCCTCCCGGAGTTCAGTGCGAAAGCCAGCAGATAACTGCAGATGGGGAAACTGAGGCTCAGCAGGCGGTGTGACCTGTGCGTCACACAGCGAAGCACAGGGAGAAGCAGGCCCCCTGAGCTCGGGCTCCCCAGCTGGACACTGGCTCTGCACCGTGGCCCGTGGCCCAGACACGCCGTCCCAGCCCTGGGGATGCGGAGCCTGCGGGCAGAGCTCAGCCGCCCCGCGCCCTCCTTGCGTGGCCCCGGGACGGTGGCCGGCCTTTCTGTCCTCAGGACCCCAGGACATTCTATGCCCACTGCACCTCCAGGGGCTGGAGGACTGTCTCGGGCTCCAATTGTGGGGCGGGAGCGGGGCAGCATGTGCCCCGGGGCTCGGGTTCCCGGCCCCCACCCCCCGGCTCTTGGCAAAGCCCCTTGTGTGCATCGGTGTGGGTTTCAGAGGGCTTGGGGCCCCTTTGAAGTCGGGAGATCCAATCCCTCAGAGCCCAGGCTGCCCCCAGGAACCCCAGCAGTGCGGGCACCTCCTTCCCCCAGAAAGACGACTTGGCCATTCGGGCTCTGGGTAACTCAAGACCGTGGTCGTGCTGGCTGGCTCTGGCCGGGTGTGGGGCAGCCGCTCCCGCTGAGAGGCGGGCCCATCTGAGGCCTGGACCCCTGCCCTCCCGGTGCCCCCGTGACCCTTCCACCCCTGCACGGCATCTGGCATCTCCGCCTCCTCCCCTTTCAAGCTGCCCTGTTTCACTGTGGCCTCTCTGATCCTGAGGCCCCCCACCTGAGACGCCTCCCCCCTTCTCCCCTCTTCCAGATTTCCATCCACTTCCAGGGAGACTGCGCAGGGCGGGGTCACCCCAAGCCTCTCGGGTCCTATTTCCTTGCCTGTAAAATAGGGACCATCAGAGTCCTATGAGGGACTCTAGGGACCTCCCAGAGCAAAGGAGCCACACACCCAAACCATCCACGCAGACCAGCACACAGTAGGCACCTGCCAGGCATTTGCTCTTCCTGGGGCCTCTCCCGTCCACCTCCTCCCAGAAGCCCTCCTGGTGGCATGTACCGCCTCCCCCCAGAGCTATGGCGGTCATCGACAACCCCCTCAGCCCTCAGGGCGACAGGTGCTCCCACCCCGCATGCACGTGGGACAGACGGTGCGATCAGAGCTCCATGCCCCAACCTCTGCTGTGACGCTGGGGCCCCTGGCCTGTCCCCCCGTGGGTACATGAGGTTTGTACCAACGACTCCTCATGCCCACCCAGCTCAGTCTTCCATGACCAGTGACACAACGCCCAGGGTCCTGAGTGGGCACCGAAGCCCCGCCCCTCCCTAGACGTGGGTGGAGCTTCTCTGCCCGGAACACAGCAGAGATGCCTCTGTCCTTCTGTCCCCTCCTCCTGGCTGTGAGGGACAGCGCAGTGGCGTGGGGGTGGGGCTTTGGCAGTGATGAAGGGGTGAGGGTGGGGCTGTGTTCACAAGCCCCGCCCCCGCCCCGAAGGTTTCAGAACCAACGTCGGGTGGCAGGCCGAGCTGGGCGCTCCGGCAGCACTAGTCACGCCCCGCGAGGGGGCGGCCGCGGGTCCAGGTGCTGCCGGCTTCCCATCGGCCCCTGCGCTCCCCACCGCACCACGTCCTCCATCCCGCACGCGGTCTCCACGGCCTCCCTACCACCAGGACAGCGCTAACTTCCCCTTACAGATGGGACGCTGAGGCACGAGAGGGGAGCAGGCGCGGGTATGACGCGTGGACGACAGTGACAAGAGCAAAGGGCGGGACCGGGGTCTGGCGAGGGCGGCGGCACCTATGAACAAACGTGGCCAGGCCTGGGGATCGGGGCTCCAGGCTAGGAGGCCCCTCTGACGACGGGTTCCCGGCTCTGCGTTTCGGTGCCCACCCGGGCCCCTAGCCACAGGCCCTGCCTGCCCGGGTGCGCACCGCTCCTGGCCCGTCCCCCAGGGTGTGCTGGGCGGGGCCAGGGGCGCAGGTGCCAGCTCCGATGGGCGGGGCTTGCTGCTCCAGGTCCTCCCCTAGGAACACAGCTGGGCAGAGCAAGAGGCGCACAGCCGAGCCTGCGCCTACCAGCTCGCGCACAGAGGCCTTTTCTGGGCGGACGCCACGCCCTGGTGCCCTCCACGCCCCTGCACCCTGCGTCCCCCCGGCGCCCTCCACGACCCCGCGCCCTCCAAACCCCCGGCGCCCTCCATACCGCCGGCCCCCAGCCCAGCCCCCCTCCCCGCAGGCCCCGAGTCCTGGGGCAGCTCAGTTGCGGGGCCACAGGCCACACAGGGGCTTCCAGTCACCAGCTGGGGCTCTGGGCGCTGCGGTGTGGCTCCTTGTGACATTCCTTCTACAAATGCTCTCTTTTCCTTTTCCTTCAAATGCTGCCGCTTCGCTTAAAAACTATCTGTTACCGGAGCGCTCAGATAAACCCATGCAGGTGGAATTGTATCTGTGATGTGGCCCGAGGGTACGTTTAAGAATCCCGCGCCAATTATCAGCTGCATTTATCTTAATTACTTTGGGGAAAGTGGCGGCAGGCGTTGCAAGGGGCCGGGAAGCTGTTTGTCCGCCCTTATCGGGTGCATATTTGAGATCCTTTAACAGGAGGGCGATAAGAGGAGCTCGTGGGGAGATGATGTCTTCGAAAATGACAGGGAGGGGGCTGGCGGGGGTGGCGGGGGCTCTTGCTTAAGGCCAGGCCCGTCTCCCCGTCCCTCTGTTGGGCTCAGGCCCACACTGGGGGGTGTGGGACTCTCCTGGGGCAGCTCTCCACTTCCCAGACCGCAGGTGTCAGCGGGCCCGCGGGCCAGGCCGAGCCCCAAGCCTCCAGGAGGAGACCCTGCACACGGCCCCACACCTGCTCCCCGGTGGGGGCGGGGCGCCTGGGGTGTCCCAGGCCGGGACTGGCAGGTCCCACCGATGTGTCACAGGGTTGTGCTGGCCGGACAGGAGGAGACGGAGCTGGCTGTCCGTGTCGGGCCCTGCCCGAGGGGGAAGGGACACTCCCCGAGCCTCAGTGCGGCCTGGTCTGGCACATCCCGACGGTCCCTGTGGTCTGGAACCCGCTTGCCAGCCCAGCCTACCACCTGGCATCAGGAGAGCCACCCGAGATCAGAGGCGGGATGCTGGCCGGGTCACCACCCCTGCCGGGGGCTGTTCCCCATGTGCACGCTGACTGGTGCTCTCTGGAGCCCTGGGTGCCGGCGTCCCGGGCGGCAGGGGCCTGGCTCTCTAGGGACCTCGGCGCCCTCCCCTGCAGGATGGGGGTGATCGCGCCACGCCTCCCCTGCAGGATGGGGGTGATCGCGCCACCCCTCCCCCGCAGGATGGGGGTGATTGCGCCACCCCTCCCCTGCAGGATGGGGGTGATCGCGCCACCCCATATGGGCTGAGCGGAGAAGGGCCACAAAGGGAGGCTGGGGAACTGCCAAGTCCTTTGGAGAACCCCGCCATGCTGAGGACGCAGGCAGGAAACTCGACGCGCCCAGGGGCTGCAGGGAGTCCTGTGCCCTCACTCCCCCAGCTCTGGGTTCGGGCGACCCTGCACTGCCGGGATCTTCCTGCCACGCTGTCCTCTGCCCTCACCCCCACCCTCCCTGGCACCTGCTTGCCCTTTGCCACCCTCCGCATCGCTGCACATCAGGTGAGCCCCTGCCTCGGCGCCTGCACGGGCCATTCCCTTCCCAGGAGGTGCCTCCTTGCTCTCCTCCCTGGTCTAGCTCCAATGCCAACTCCTCCAGGAAGTCCTCCACGATGTGGAGTTAGCACAGACACTGTCCAAGGTCACTGTCGGGCCCTCTGGGGCTTACGGTTGCACTGCGCTGGCTCAGGCCCCACTCGCCACGCCTTCCTGCCCAGCTGGAGAGGGCCTGCTGTGCCCAGCCCTGCTGCTAACCTCCCTGGGTGCCTCGGGGAAGCTCTGCAGTCCTCGGTTTGTCCCTCTGTGAGATGGACCAGATGCCCCTCTCTGCACACACATTCCCACATGCGTGCACACCCGTAAACATGCGCACACGCCCACACATGTGCACACTCACAAGCATGTACACACGTACAGGCTGACGCAGACGTGCACACATGTACCCGTCTGCCCTCACCAAGGCTGTGGAGGGGCCACGGGCTCTCAGACTCCAGACCCCGTTTCTCTAGGCCCAGCCGGCAGGTGGGAGGGGCTGTCCCCGGGTCGGTGGTGCCGGGGGGAAGTGGGGGGGCAGTGGTGCTGGGCCCCCCACGTCCTTGAGTGCAGGCTGTCCCGGAGGCAGTGGTGCGGGGGGCGGTGCCGGCCCCCCCCCCCACGCCCTCCAGTGCAGGCTGTCTGGTGGCAAGGCCAACGCTCAGTTTTGGGAGCTCGTCCTACCCCAAGTGTGAACACTGTGCCAAGCTCCGTCCCCGTGCACGCTGGCTGCCTGTGACCCATCCCTTGGGCAGTTCCCTGGCTGAGAGGGACAAGGGACCGTTTGGGGCCCTCCCTGCCAGGGTCTGGCGTGCAGGGGTCACGCTGGCATTCAGTGGCCCCAGGAAACTCCCAGCCAGGCTGGGGGTGACTGAAGCAAGTGCCACGGGCCTGGTGCGGAGAGGCGGCTTGGCCTCGGACGGCGGGGCGGGGCGTGGGGGACGGCGGGTTGTTAGGACACGCTGACGGCCGGCGGCGGGACTCCAGGGACGCAGGGGGCCCACTTTACAAACTCAAGTGCGCGAGGCGTCTTCTTCAGATTGGCCTGGTGAGCAACTTGGTGTCAGAATCCTAGAACAAGGAGTCTGGGGGCACCTGCTCACTTCACAACGGGAGCTGCGGCTCGGAGAGGGTGCTGGCTCGCGCCAGGCCACCCGCGGCAGAGCCTGGGCTCCGAGCTCCTGGCGAGGGCAGCGCTCCAGCGATGCATGAGGCAGCCGTGGGCAGGGGCTGGGGGCTGGGGGCGGGGTCCCTGGGCCTCCAGAGAAGGGAGTGACGCTGCTCCGCGTGCCAAGCAGCCGGTCTGGAGGATCAGTGCCATCCCCACCAGCCAGTCCGGGAACAGCGGCGCAAGTGCCCCGGGAGGGAGCGGGGAGGTGGGGGCTTCGTCCTGCCACTCCAGTGCCCGGGCTGGACTCTGCCCCCAGGGGTCTCCTTGGGCCCTGCTGGAGCGGAACGCCACGCTCTTTCTCAAGACCCTGTATTAAGGCCTCAGCCACCTGGGCTCAGGGTCCCACTGGGAGAACCCCTGAGGGTGTGGGGTGCTCAGGGCTTCCTGTGGCTCTGGTCTCTGAAAGTGTCATCGTTCCTCCCCCCAGACACCCCGTCACTGGTGACTGGTCGTGATGAAAGTCAGTCATTTGCCATTACTTTCACCACCCGCGCGAAGCCCGGAGGGCACACTGTCAGGATGGCAGGGGCCCCGCCCGCGGCGGCTCCTTCTGCTGCCTCCCCCCCCCCTCAGGTAGGGAGGTCTCTGGGCCTCTGTGGGTCTGACACCCTGGCCCGCGGCCCAGAATATGCCGGGGAAACTCACAAGCTGTCACCCAGTGACCCAGACCGCGGCACGTGTCGGCACCGAGGTCAGGTCCCAGAGACCGGGAGGGCAGAGCTGGCCACGGACCCCGGAGTGATCCCTGGGGCGGGGTTGGGCTCCCGCTCCCCCGGGCCCTGGCCAGCCCTCCCTCCTTCCAGACGGCCTGGGGGAGCAGCTCCAGACCCATTTCCCGGGTAAGGAGGCTGAGAAACGAGTCGGAAGGCAGCTGCATGCAGGGTTCCCGCTCTGTGCCCCGAGACCCCCAGAGAAGGCCGGGAGACCGCTGACTTTGGACACTGAGCGAGGCCTCCACGTGAGTCCTCCGTCCCCTGTGGGCGGGGACGTGGGCACGGCGGGTTTAATGAGCTGTCTCCTGAGTGACAAGATGAATGGGCTTCCGTGGAGGCCCCCCGGCTGCGTTAATTACTCTCCCGTCAGGTTCTGGATCCTATCAGCCTCCTTTTTCAATTAAAAGTGATTATAACTTCACTTCCTGAGGACGCACGGATTAGCGCAGCACTGCTGGGCAGCGGGGCGGGGGAGGGGTCCTCGGGGCTCTGCGCGTGGGGGTAACTGCCACCGGGGACGGGCCGCGGGAGGAGGCGGGCACTATGGGCTCGCTGACCCGCTGACGGGCCCGGCCACCCCCCGGGAGGCGCCTGCTGCATGCTGAGCTCAGGGGCCACACACAAAGGAAGCAAGCACCCAATCCCAGTTTACAGATGGGGAAACCGAGGCTCGGAGAAAAGGGGAGGGGCTCGGGGTCACAGGGCTCCCCCATGGTAGCTCTTCCGAGCTCTCCTTGCCTCTCATCTCCTGCGCCCAGCTGCGTCTGTGTCCCGCAGCAGGGCCTGAACGGCTGGAACGGCCACTGCAGGGGGGTCCCAGGGAGGCGAGGGGGACCCTGGGGTGGCGTTTGGCTCTGTACCTGCTGGTCTCTTAGGAGCCCAGCCACAGCACGTGCGGCAGTGAGCCCCTGGGAGGTGTGGGCTTCAGGTGCTGTTTCCAGACCAGCGGTGTGAGCTGTAAAATGGGCACAGCACAGCGGCCTGCAGCACACAGCCGCAGCGAGGAAGCCTGCCCCCCTCCCCCACCCCACCCCAGCAGGTGCGCAGCCCGGTGACCACGGCCCACGCCTTTCCAGCTCCTGCCTCGCCTCCTCTGGGGCCTGGCCTGGGGGCGTGTCCTGCTGAGGTCCGTGGAGGGGGCGGGGTCTCTGCCGGTGGGTGGGGCTTGAAGCCTTCCGGGTTCTGCAGGCGGGAGTGGGTGGTCCTGCCCTTGTGTGAGCCCCCCCCCCGTGGGGGGCGTGCCGAGCGGCCAGCACTGCCTGGGTAGCCACCTCCCAGGTGTCTGTCATCCTCGGCTCAGATGAGAAACTGAGGCCCCGAGATGTGGGGGGGGGACTGTTTTAAAGCCCCACGGCTGGAAGCCACACCCGGGATGGGCACTTCCTTGTCAGCAGCCTGGGGCAGAGACCTTCCCGACGTCCTGCCAGTGTCGTCTGTGAGGCTGCCTGGGGTCCAGGGCCAGCCGTCCTGCTGTCCGCTTGCAGCGTGCCCTTGGCCAGTCTCCAGGCAGCTTCGGTCAGAGGGCCTCCCCTTGGGGCTGCCTAGCCTGGCTGACCACTCCAGGCTGAGCAGCACCCCCAGGGCACCTTTCCTGAGGGCAGGGGAACCCCGCCCCTCCGGCTCGGCAGCAGGCTGGGGAGCCTCTGGCCACAGCAGCCTGGCTCCGATGAGCCCCAGGTCCCAGGAGAGCCCTTGATCCAGGGGCCTTGTTCTGGATCCTTTGACCTGGGCCTGCCCCTGCCCCTGCCCTCCTCCCAGAAGCTGCCACCTGGCCACCTTTCCAGCCCTGGCTCTGGCAGAGTGAGCTGCCGGCAGACAGGACGGGCACTTCCAGGCCGGGCTGGGGGCCGGAGCCGGGGCCCCGTGCAGCCGGGTGAGCCCTCCTTTCACAGAAAGTCAGGCAACAAGTCCTGCTGCAAAACAAAAGGGCGCCCAGGCCGCATGGCTCAGCCCTTCCTGAAAGCCGCCCTGTCTGCGCCTTTAATTTACCAGCTACTCACCGGCTCAGCTTTGCCTGCGGCTGAGAAGCCACAGCCAAGGCCACCTGTTTCCAGGGCGAGAAGGGGTCCCCCCTAGGCAGCGTGCTGCCTGCAGCCCTGTCTTCATGAACGTCCCCAGCAGGGGCCTGGTCTTGTCCCAAGTCCCCCAGGCCCTGTGCCCTCAGGGTTCAGCCCTGGCCGCGCCCTCTCGCCCCCCCACCCCCCAGGACTGAGCTGCTGAGTAGTTGTGCTGAGTCCCTGGGGCCAGGCGCCCGGCTGCACAAGGTGGGCATTAGGAGGGGCCCCACGCGGCGATGTGGGCTCAGGGCGGCACCGACTGGCCGCCTGCCTGGGCCCCGGGAGACCCCAGCAGCCGGCTCTTGGCTGTTCCCGAAAGCCAGAAATCTGGGCGTTGGGGTGAAATCTGCCCATTTTCAAACTTTAACTACAAATTCACATAAAACAAAATACCATTTGTACTGGAGCTGCGGGGGCTGGAATTGAGCCTGTGTCGGTCCCTCTGACCTTTCCGCCGGCAGTTCCTGCTCCGGGCTGTTCCCGCCCGGGGGCCTCACCCCCTTCCGCTCCCTGTCTGCCCCCTGCGTTCACGCCTCCCGCTCCCTGCCTGCCTCACTCATTCATTCCCTCCCTCACTCATTCATTCCCTCATTCATTCACTCCCTTACTCATTCATTTATTCTTTCTCCCTCCCTCCCTCATTCCCTTGGGGAGTTTCAGCCAAGTGCCTCCAGTGCGCCGGGCCCCCGCCAGGCGCCAGGATGTGACTCTGGATGGGGACCCAGGTGCCGCTCAGATACCCCGTGGGCCCAATTCAGGGCAATCAGGCCTGCAGCACACAGGTCTCCTGACCCCACGGCTGGCGAAAGATGCTGTGCTCTGGAAAGTTCTCAGGATTCCCAGAAGCCTTGGTGGCGAAGGAAAAGTCTTCCCTGGCACCGGGGCTCGTGGGTCCCTCCACAGCAGGGAGCTTCCGTCACACAGGGGCTGTGCAGGGGACACGGAGACAGCTCAGGGAGGCCAGAGGCTGCAGGCAGAGAGGGCTGTGCGTGGGCTGTGCAGCCAGGAGGGGCGAGTGCCGGGCTAAGGCAGGAGCCTGGCAGGCTCCTCATGGTGGGGGGGGGGGTTGTGCTGGGCCCCAGCCGGGCCCTCCCTGGCCTGCACCGGGCTGGGCTGCAGCGAGGCTGCAAGGGGGGCAGCAGGCTCCTTTTCCCCTCACCCCTACTGCCAGGCACAGACTCGCAGGCCTTGCCCCTTCCCTGACCTACCACCGGGTGGGGACTTCACGTGCACTCTATAGAGAAGGGAAATGAGCTCAGAGAGGTTGAGACGCTTGCCTTTGAGGACACAGCTGAGAGACCACAGGGGCCTCTGTCCTGCGGCAGCTCGGACTCCCCTCTCTCACTGGGCGGAGCCGCCAACATCTCCTGCCGGATGATCGCGCCCCCTCGGCCCCCCCCCCAATGTCTGGTGGCTCCTGACACCTCGTTCTCCCTTGAGCAGCCGGAGGGATCTTTCCAAGCACAAAGGAGGCCATGTCCCCACGGGGCCAATGCTCTACGCCCCCCACGCCCTGGAACGGAGGTCTGCCCTGGCCCCCAGCCCCAGCCCCCTCACGGTCCTGCCAACGGGGCCAGCTAGACCGCCCGAGGCTCCCCGTCCTCCGTCTGGATGCTTCTAGATCCCCCGCCTGCGGACACCTGCCCACAGGTCCCCTGGGGCGGCTCCCCTCCAAGACTGTCACTGTTTGTGGTGATCCCACCCCCCAAATTTGTCTTTGCAGGGGGGCGGCGGCGGCCGGACACAGTGGGTGCCATGGGTGGGGGTGTGTCCTAACAGAGGTGTACCAGCCCAGCCTCCAGAGCCTGAGCACGTGACTGTGTTTGGAACTAGGGTCTTACATAAGTGCCCAAGTGAAACCGGATTCTGGATCAGGGTGGCCCTAAATCCAATGACAAGTGTCCTCATCAGAGAAGGAAGAGGAGACACACACACACACACACACATACACACACGGGGAAAAACCCCACGTGGCCACAGCCAAGGGGCACCAGAGCCCCTAGGAGCTGGAAGAGATGGGAAGGACCCTCCGGGCGCTTCTGAGGGGGTGGCCCCACCGCTTCTCCACACACAGCCCAGGATTCCCAGCATGCTCAGCCAAAGCCTGGGACCCCTCTGCCCCCTGGCTCCGCCTGTCCCGCACCTGCCCCTCCCCCAGCCCGATGGCTGCCCAGAGCCAGAGCCAGCCTGGCGGACACGGAGGGCAGCAGGGACCCCCACCCCGGCCCTCATGCGCACACCCCACCAGGCCCTTCCCTCTGCCGGGAGCCCTGCTCCCAGAGAGCCGCAGTGTGGCCTCCGCTCATGTGACCGCCACTCCATGGCTCCCGGGCCCCACCCCGTGCGCAGCGGCACCCACGGCACGGCACGGAGCTATGTCCCACCATTTCCCGGCTGGCTCTGCGGTGTCCCCTGCGGCCCTGACACTGACACCATCCCAGCTTTGCTGGTGAGGAAACAGTCATAGTGAGGTGGGGGCTCTCCTTTCCCTGGGGGCCCCTCCTTGGGCAGAAGCCCCCCACTCCAGCCCCTGCGGGACCCGTGCCGGGGCCCTCGGAGGCCCAGCCCCGTCCCCAGCAGCAGGGGGGCGGCAGGGAGCGGGGCTGGCGGCCCCTCGGAGCACAGCTAAATGACCCCGACAAGGCTGCGGAGGGTGCGCTGGCCATGGCCCTGCACAGGCCCCCCTCCCCTTCCTGGGGCCCACTGGCATCACTTAGAGGCAAACAGGAGCTAAAGTAGGCACTGTGACCGTGATTTTCCCTGACAGCGTGTGGGGTGTGGGCGCAGGCACCCGCCCTCTGGCCTTTGAGGTGGGGGTGAGGAGAGGGTCCGGCTGGGGGCCAGCGAGGGTGTGCAAGGTGGGGCCCGCTCACTGCTGCCTTTAGCCTGAGAGGCACCGTGTGGCTCAGTCACCATCCCCCCTAAATCAAGTGGGGTGCTGGGGGGCTGTGAGCGCGGGACCTGACCCACGAGGTCCCGTGATCCCAGACCACTGCGGGCCCTTGGGGCCACCAGAGACCCAGATTATCAGAGGCTCTCAGGTGGGGAGAGCGTCAGGCAGGGGAGGACTGGGCGGCACACGCCTTTCTGCAGGCAGGCGACCCAGCCTGCCTTCGGGGTGACCCTGTCCTGGAGCCAGGCCCCTGCGTGCTGCTGCTCCGGGATGGGGCCATCAGGGCCCGTTGGGGCTGGAGGAGAGATGCCAGCAAGACAGAGAGGAAGCAAGGTGACAGCTCGTCCGTGCTCCCTCCCCCCATGCTGTGTCCCCAGAGTCCCCTCTCTTCCGGGGCGGTGGGAGTGAACCCCACTCCAACGCTAGACAGCCGGACTCCACCCTCCCCGCCCCCCCCGTCAGCATGGGCAGGGTGGTGTGAGCCCCATAAGGCAGACAGACCCACAGAGAGGGGTCCTGGGCCCTCTCACGAGCTGGGGGCCACGGGCCAGTCTGCCCGTCTCCGGAGAATGGACTGAGGGAGCAGAGCGCCGGCCCGAAGTCCGGGCACCACCGTTTCCATGCTGTGCGACCACAGGCAGCTGATTCAGCCTCTCTGATTCTCGCTCACCTGCTTGTGAACGGGCCTGATGATCATCCCTCCCTCGTGGGGTGTGTAGGTCACATCACACAGCTATTATTTCATTACTATCATTTTTATAACAACACATCTCTCCTATAGCTCTCCGGATGCACGGGCAGGCCTAGAAGTAAGGCAGGAATTTAGATATTTAAAAGGTGATGCTTGGGGCGCCTGGGGGCTCAGTTGGTTAAGCGGCCGGCTTCGGCTCAGGTCTCATGGTTAGTGGGTTCAAGCCCCGCGTCGGGCTCTGTGCTGACAGCTCAGAGCCTGGAGCTGCTTCGGATTCTGTGTCTCCCTCTCTCTCTGCCCCTCCCCTGCTCGCGCTGCCTCTCTCTGTCTCTCTCAAAAATAAATAAAAAACATAAAAAAATTATATTAAAAAAAAAGGTGATGCTATAAAAATCTCTCTCTGGGACTCCATTTCCTGGGCGGAAGAAACGTCCCCCAGCCCTGCGCACACCCGGGCCTCTGGCTGGGAGGGCGGGGCCCCCGCTGAGCAGGGTCTCGGAGGCCTGGGGTCTCCGCCAGGAGGGCTCCTGGACCGCGCCTCCCTTCCCCGCAACTGTCCAGCAGGTGGCGCCCGTTACACGGTTCCTGCCCCACGCGGCTCGGAGGAAGGCCGGAGTCCCGGCAGCCTGGTGTGCGTGCGCGCGTGTGCGTGCCTGCTCTTGTGTGTTGGTGCGCGTGCGCCTGTGTGTGCATGCGCGCGTGTGTAGGTCTGTGCGTGCGCCTGGGTGTGTGCGCGTGTGCGCGCTTGTGTATTGGTGCACGTGCACCTGGGTGTGTGCATGCGTGCACTCGTCCGTGCGTGCGACTGGGTATGCGTGCTCCTGTGGGCGCGCACGTGTGTGGGTGCTCTGTGTGTTGGTGCGTGTGGCCCTGGGCGTGCATGCACACGCACACATGCAGGTGGGTGATTCTGGCGTGCGTGTGCACGCTCAGGCTGTGTATGTGCGCATGGCAGTTCCAATACCCCATCACTGATGCTTTCCTGACGTGCAGGACAGTGGGCTCTGAGCTCCGGATGGTGGCCTCACCACCGCCGCTGGTCCCTTTCAGATCTGGGGTCTGTAGGGGGCGCTGGGAACATTCTCAGGGCGAATGCAGACTTGAGGTGCACGTGTGGAATCCAGGCATGTGTGCAATGCCATCTCTGTCCACACCTCAGGGACACTTTACACACAGTGTGGACCACGATGCTGCCCACTGGGCAGGGACACATGGTGGTTGAATGAGACCCTGCAGGTGAAGTACCTCCAGGCCCAGACGCCTGGTGGGTCCTCAGTGCACGGAACCGACAAGGACAGGAATTAATGCAGGACCGGGGACGCTGGGTGGGGGCAGCGATGGGACAGGGCGTGACTGCCACTGGCGGCCCCCAGCCTGTCTTCCTGCGTGTCCCGCGGAGCAGAGACCACCGGCCGCGGCCGCCTCACCCCACTCCAGGCGCAGACCCACACGCTGGGGGTCTCCAGGCGAGGCCGCCCCACGGACCGGGGGAGCGCACGCGGTGAACACGAGCCCGAGGTAGCTCCGCGCCCGCCTGCCAGTCCGGCCCTGCCGCGGTCCCGCGGGGGGCTCGTCCCAGCCCTGGCCTGGGCGGGGGGGCTCGCAGGCAGACGCCACCACCTCCCGGGCCATGCCATCGGCACATCTCGTTGGCCCTTTCCCCCCCAAATAAAATGTTCACACTAACTTTTAAGTAAGAAGTTTGTAGGAAAGGAAAGAAAAAGCACCCCAGCACCCCGAAATGGCACGTTGGGACCCGGCTGGTCAGAGTGGCGCCCACGGTTAACGGACCAACAGCCCACGGGTAAAGACCGGAGCACTCGGGAGGATCCGGAAGTTTCCAGAGGGTGCGGTGCCTCTCCTTACTTCCCGAAGGTCAGAGTCTGGCTTTCTGACTCCGCAGGGGCTGCGCTCATGAGGGGAGAGGCCGAGAGCGGGTCTTCTGCAGACCTCGCTCCCCTCTGCCCAGCACGAGGCCGCAGGGGTGGCCCCGCCCCCAGCACCGGCCCAGCAAGCCCCGCCCCCGCCCGCCCGCTCACTCCTGCCCCTCGGCCCACGGAGGCCTGGCCTGGCCGGTGGCGGTGGCTCATGGCGGGTGGCGGCGGCGGGGCGGCTCGCTCCCAAGCCCTGTGGAAAGTTGTCCCTGGCTCCTGCCACCTTCCAGCTTTTCACATCTCAGCTGCTTTTAATTAGCTTCCTTCAAAGTCCCTCAAGCAATGGAGCCACGTTAGCGCTCGCCAGCTGCCAAGACACTCCCGTGTGTGTGCGCACTGTGCGCGCGGCCGTGTGTGTGTCTGGGGGCGGGAGAAGCAGACGCTTGCTGAACTGCAAGGGCTCTTCCTCTCCAGGGCCAAGAGCTGCAGGGCCGGAGGGCACCGCTGGCCTGGCCCCTGTGTGGGCCGGGCAGGGCTTGCTGGGCTGGCGGTGACCCCACGGGGGCGGCTGGGAGGGGCTGGTCTTGACTGCGGGAGACCCCCAACCTTGCCTGCATCGCCTCGGGGGCCTCTGAACCCGTGGGGTCTGCAGGACCCACCGCAGCCTCTGCCGTGCTCCCACCGACCGTGCTCGGGACCTGCGCCCAGCCTCTCTTGGCCTCTCCCAGCCACAGTGCCCTGCAGGCCACGAGGGGCCCTGGGAGAATGGGCGAGGCAGGAGCTGGGGGGCTACAGGGTGTCCCTGCTTCATTGCAGGGGGCCTCAGCTGCCATGCCCCACCCCCCGGGTCCCCGGGGCATCGCGGGCCCCAGCAGGGACACCTCCTGCAGGTCCCCAGCAGAAGCGTGGGTGCTCCTGTGGATTTCTGTGGTTTTAAAACAGCCTGTAGCCACATCACACACGCTGTGCAGAGTTGACCCGGGAGCTGCCGGCTTGCAAGTCCCGTCCTGCACGTGGCCGCACCCCAACGCTCAGGGCTTGGATTCTCTTGCTCTGCCCCATTCCTGCCCCTGGGCCATGCCTGCACCACACATGTTCCCTCTGCGTGGACATCTGGTTCTTGCCTGCCCAGCACTCATCTTCTGGTTTCCGGCAACACTACCTTGGGTTTCCTTTGGGGAGCCCCCCACTCTGTCCATGTGATTCCAGTGGGGCTCACCCTCCCCTTTCCATTAGACCAGACTCTGATGCCACCATCCGAACATCTGGACCCAGCTACGCCTGAAGCACGCCCTGTGTAGCCCAGTTTTGTGAGCTCACGGTCTCCTCTTTGCTTAACCTGTTTTTTGATTTTCATGTTTTTTACTTAGCTTTTTGAGAAACAGAAGGAGACAGTGCGAGCAGGGGAGGTCAGAGAGAGAGGGAGATACAGAATCTGAAGCAGGCTCCAGGCTCTGAGCTACTGTCAGCACAGAGCCCGACAGGGGGCTCGAACCCACAAACCGTGAGATCTGACCTGAGCCGAAGCCGGGTCTGACTGAGCCGCCAGGCGCCCCTGCTTAACCTGTTTTGAGCTAAGTTCTGTTCTTCGGTGGCTGAAAGTGTCCTGACCAACACAGCCTCACGTGGGGCTCGCCGGTGACTCTGTTGGGCATTGGTCTCGTCCCGGGCCGGCCACTGGCCGCCCTGAGGACCCGGCCTACCCCGTGACTTGCTTTCTACCTTCTCCTCATGTGGCCGCTGGGTCTCACCCCTCTCCCAGCGGTCGGTGCCTCCTGCCCGCTGCTCCCCTCCGTCCCCCATGCTGCCACGTGGCACAGACCGCCCATGAGCACGTTCATTTGTGCCCGGGCATGAGCCGTGGGCCTGCTGTGCGCCTCGAAGCAACCGTTCTGCACCAGAGGTTTCCAGATTGTTCTAAGGCCTCCGGGTCCTCCCGAGAGATGTGGAACGTCCATGTTCCAGAGACCACGGCGTCCAGGAGCTGAGCCCCGACTCCGTGCCAGGAGGGCCTCAGAGAATGTGGCTGAAAAGGGATCTGGCCACAGGGAAGGCCTCGAATTCACTCCAGTTTAGATGAAAAAGGCCAACGACTCATTCACGCTGGGAACGCATTCACACACTCTGAAACCCCCAACTGACCACCGGGTTGTCCCTAAGGGCCCACTGCTTTTCTTGAAGTCTTTACAGGCAAAGTGATCTGGCATCCGGGACTCGCTTTTAAAAATGCGCAGGAGTAAGAGTGGGGGCAGGGCTACCGAGCCCACCAGAGGGGTCCGCACAACCCTGTCAGAAGGAGAGGCCCCCGCGCTGGCAGGGGCCAGTCCGGGCGAGCCGCGGCGCACCGTCACCACGCCACAGGGGCGCACCCACTCGCGCCGCCGCCCTGGCCTCAGGGCCTGGGGCCCTGGGCTCTGCACCTCTCCCCTCCACCCCTGCATTCTGCCCTTCCTCCCCCTCCTCCGAGGGTCTGGACCTTGTAAAAGTTGAAACTTTCCTGCTCTATCCACACCCCACACATCTGACCTCTGGTATGTGCGGCCGGGTGTCGGCATTTACAGTTTTCTCTTCCGAGGGCTGGCTGGCCTTTTTAGGGGGTCTTTCCGTTGTGTGCAGCCTGGGCAGATGAGAGCGTCAGCAAGACCCCAGGAGACCCCAGCTGTGTGACCCTGGGTTAGCTCCCAGCCACCT
The DNA here is from genome assembly GCA_004023785.1 of Mungos mungo. Lineage (NCBI taxonomy): Eukaryota > Metazoa > Chordata > Mammalia > Carnivora > Herpestidae > Mungos > Mungos mungo. The sequence continues at coordinate 20,478 of PISW01008656.1, read as the reverse complement.
CCTCGCTTGTTTCCCGGCCAGGGGATGAGCCGGGTGAGGAAGACAAGTGGGGTGCACTCAGAGAGCCCCTGTGCCGGAGGGCAGGGGCCCAGAGGCGCGCACGGAGCCCGGCCCCTCCCTGTACCCCCAGGAGAGAGAGTCATTGTGAGGCTCCGGAGAAAGTGGGTAACGGTGGAGGCCTGGGACACAGGCATCGGCCCAGGGGAAACCGAGGTTCCTTGGGATGTCTGTCTGTCTCCCCTGCGTCCTTCAAACTTGACATGCCCACGGGCCTCCTCTCCCCACTGGAGGGTCCCTAGACTGTCATCTTCCCTCTTCACATCTCTGTGACTTCATCATCCTGCAACATCTGCAGAGCCTGCTCATGACCTCCGTCTACCTGTTCACCTGATTCATTGGCTTCCTGTGTTAGATGGGAAGCTCCTGGGGGACAGAGCCTAGTTTGACAGGTTCATAATTGTGTCTCTGCCTGGCACAAGGCCTAGAAAACATAGTCATCCATCTATCTCTCCACATACCCATCTACCCAGCCACCCTCCAATCCATCCACCTATACTTCCGTCCACTCATCCACCCAGTCACCCATCCGTCTTTCCACGCATCTATCCACTCAGCAATCTATCCATCCATCAATCCATCCACCATCCACCATCCACCCACCAACCCATCCATCCACCCACCCATCCATCCACTTGTCCATCTTCTCATCCATCCATCCATCTTTCCACATATCTATGTACTCAATAATCTATCCATCCATCCATCCACCCACTTGTCCATCTACTCATCCATCCATCCTTCCACATATCTATCCACTCAACAATCCATCCATCCATCCATCCATCCACCCATCCATCCGTCTGTCCGTCCATCTCTCCACCCATTCATCTGCCCCACATCACCCCCCTACTCAGCCATCCATTCATTGTCAGGACTAGAATTCAGGTCTGTGGTCTCAAGTGCTGTACTTTAGCCCTTGGCTCACTGCAGGGCTGAGGGAGCAAGATCTTGGGAGTAAGCAAGTGCCTCACCATGTAACCCTTGATACCATGAAAGAACCTGACATGACCAGAGTTGGGTGGCCCAGGTGCCCACAGCACTGTCACCAACAGCCTCTGTCCACAGCTGGGAGAAGGGACAAGCTGCCCCCTCCCACAGGCTCGTTCCTGCTCAGCCTGGGGTTCTGTGGGAGGAGGGCCTTCTGCAGCCGTCTGGGGTCTGGATGACCCCTTTCTGCTGAGGCTACGGAGGGCCATGGGGCCTTGTAGGTCAGAGCTGAGGCTGGGGCTTTGGGGAGCAGACGGGACCCACAATGCAGTCTGTCGTTCCCCTGGAGCAGATGCCCGTCCGTCCCCTAGAAGGAGACAGTGGCCTGCTGTCTCTCAGCCCCTTCCTGTCCCCTGTGCTGTCTTCGCGGGGCCTGCTCAGATGTGGGGGGCCCTGGACGACACTCCCAGGCTGCCCCGAGAACAGAGCTGACTGCCGATTTGCTGAACAGGCCGAGTGGCCTGCCTGGGACACCACGAGGCGCGGATATGGAGCTGGGTGCACTCCCACTTCTCCTCAGTCTCGGACTTGGGGTCCCACCAGCCCGCCCAAGGCCTCCCGCCTCTGCAGCTGTGCTCCCAGCTCGGGGGATCTGGACAGACTGGCCCCTGTGAGGAGGCTGCTGGGCGTGGAGGTTCTCGAAAGCAGGCTCACCTGGGAGAGGGGGCTGGCTGAGGCCCCAGTGGCCTCTCCCCAAACTTGGGGGTCACATACCAACAATGCCAACCAAATGCAGCCCCTGAGCGGCCTGGGCAGGGCCAGCGGCAGCGGAGCCGTGAAAAGTGACACATTGTTTTCCGAAGGCCTGGGGCTTGGGGCTCTTTGTTAGGCAGCAGTGGGTGGCTGTGGCGTCCAGGCCCGTGGCTCTCGTGTCCCCACCTGTTAACGGGGAGACAATAGCCCGCGGGCTGGCTGTGCACGAAGTGACACGGCGCGGGTCAGCCTGTCATCGCGGTGAGCGCTAGGGGACGACTGGCGGCAACGCCGTCACCTGCTTTGTCCCCGGACCCATGAAAAGGCCCCTCTGCTGGAGGGAAGGGTCGTGGATCTGATCTGGCCATGTGGCCACAAGTCCTGCCCCAGGTACTCGGGCTGAGTGAGAGCTCAGCTCCTGCACGGAAGCCCCGTCTCCCTCCTGGGGTGCCGGCCGCCACCTTCCTGGCAGCCCCACCCCCCCCGAACGTCACATGCGTGCCCTGCGCACGGGGCCAGCGTGGGACCTGAGGCACAGCAGGGCCAGACCCCACCCTGCCGGTCGGGAGTCTGGGATCAAAGGCCCCATCCCGGGAAGCAGAGGGATCGCGTCTTCCGGCATTTTCTTTCTTGGCCCACAGAAAGCACTTTCTGAGCCTTCTGCTCTGTCTTCTCTGACCAGGCTTTGTCCAGCAGGCTGAGCAGGCCTTGACCTGCCTGCCTGGTGGAGGCGGCCCCCTCTCCCATCTCTGCACAGCGACAGAGGTGCCTGACCTGTGCCCCCGGGCCTGACCCCGGCGGCTGGAGGCTGGGCCGCTGTCACTCCCACATGCTCAGGCCCAGCTGCCGGGACAGGAGGGGCCAAGGTCATCCTAGGCTGGGGATCCCGACATTTACAGCCGCTGAGACCTGGATTCAAAAGACTTCTTGCAGGGAAGACTCTGTCATCTACTTAGGTCCTATCTGTCTATCGATCTATCATCTATCGATCTATCTCTCTATCAGCTATGAGACATCTAGATCTATCTATACCGCTATTATCTGTCACTTTGCTGACTGCCCACGCAGCTGCCCACCACTGTCCTCCATCTCACATACACGTATGTGATACTTACAGAAAGGTTTGGATTCGCATCTATTTGTTGGGGAAAAGGTCACTAACACAGGAAGGGGTGCGGCCCCGCCCTCCCAGACGGCTGAAAATCCTGCCTCTTCCCAGCCCAGCATCCTTCCTTCTTTACCCAACGGCTGGGAGGGAGACAGCAGACCCGCAGGATAAAGGGGCAGAGACGGGAGTGGGGCGTGGGGAGGGAAAGAAGGGTAAGCCCGTGCGGCCCAGACCTGTCCCAGGGCCCTGCATCTGTCCCTGGGTCGTGCACCTGAGGGAACAGTGGATCCACCGTTGAGAGGCCGCCCTGGGACCTGCTGCCAGGGTGGAGGTGGGCAGGGGCCTGAGCTGGGGGGCCTTGTTGCCTCCTCCGGAGGGGCTCCTGGGAGCGGGGCTGACGCAGAGGAGGGCAGAGCCTGGGTTGAAGCGAGGCTGCCTCCTGAGGCCCTGTCTGGGAGCCCGGATCCAACAGGGCCTGGAGCCCACTTGTTATGCGTGGGCTTTTCCGTCCCACCAGCCCGCAGACTCCTTCCGTGCTGCGTGACGTGTTACTGTCACTTGGGAGACACCCAAAGCATAGGATATGAAAACAGCTGACGCCAGGCCACAGGAGGGTTCCGAAGGGAAGTGACAGGGGAGGGGACGGCAGGTGGTGGAGATGGTGCCCGCCCTCCGTCCCGGGGGCCGCGCGTCCCTCGGACGGCAGTGGGGCGACCAGCCAGGGGAGAGGAGGCAGACTCACCCCGGAGGACAGCCCAGGGTCGTGACCCGCAGGGGCACGTGTCTAGAGGGGAGGCGGGGGCCATGTGGCGGCCTGACCCACAGCGGCGTCCTGTGTGCAGCCGGCAGCCAGCCCCGAGCTGCAGGACACCAAACGCCGGTGACAGAAGACTTCAGATCCACGTGTCTGGGTTCAAGCCCTTCTTGCTGGGCGTGCAACTCAGAGCCTCCAATCCCAGGACTCCGTGGGAATTACCCCGCGATCCAGGTCCTAGCACGGTGCCCGGGACGCGGGCCCCGTATTAGGGCTGTCACACAGGGTGGCCGGTGAAGCACGCAGCGGCTTCCAGGCGTACGCACGGGAACGCGCTGGCACCCACAGAGCACGGATGGTAACACGGGCCCGTCTGCAGCGGCGTCTGTCCGTCCACCTGGTCCCCGAGCCTCCTCACTGGCTGTCCATGATCGGAAGAGAAACTTCCCCGAGGCGCTGCCCACAGAGTCCCCTCCAGGTAAAGGGGTGCAGGGCCGATTCGCTCCCGGGGCCACCTGGGCCAGCAGTGAGGCGGTGCCACCCAGCTCCCAGGGCAGGGAGGCGGATGGGTGCAAAGCCTCCACACGGGAGGCGGGAGGGGGTCGGGGAGGAGGGGGGGGTCACAGGGGAGTGGGGAGGGGGCACAGGACTGGTCAGGAGGTTTGAGTGCTCTGGGACGGGCCAGGTGCCTGTGGGGAGCCGGAGGGCAGAGACCGCAGGCACGTGACCGTGGCGGCAATCCTGAGGCCCCGGTTCTCGCGGAGGCCACCGCATGTGTCCCGGCCTCCAGGGCCGTGAAACAAGCAGGCCTGGCTGGCTCCAGGCGCCCGCCGGCCAGCGGGGGGGGGAGGCCCACACGGCCCGAGGGAGCGAGGTGCACCTGCCGGCAGGCTGTGCTGGCATCCCTCGGGCTGCCCCGGCCTCTTGCCACGCCTCCAGGCCCACAACCCTTCCACCCTGGGCCCTGCTGGTAATTCTCCCAAATGCACACCACATGTTGGGATGAAAGTGACCCGGGGACCTGCACCCGTTTCACTTGACCACCGCGCTGGGGACGGACGGTGAGCCCCTTCCCGCCGAGGCTCCACGGCTGCCCTGCACCTGCCTTGCCACTCTTCCTGAGGGCACAGGCCTGGGCCTCTGGTGGCCAGAGGCAAGCGGCCTCCATGCCGCCTTCTGCTGGTACCAAGCCAGTGGCCGGACACCCGTCCTGGCCCATGGCTGGCAAGGACCTCCCGGCTGACCGCAGCCACACAGGGCCTCACCCTTGTCCCAGGAGGCAGGACTCACGAGGCCTGGGGACAGGGGGAGACCGCGGCTAGAGGAGGTGGAATGCTGTGACGGAGCCCCACACCTGCCCGGCAGACCCTCACCCTGAGGCCCTCCTCCTGCTTGACCCGATGGGGTCTCCGAGCCCCGTGGGGCTCCACGCAGAGCTGCCCCCTCCTGGGGAGCCGGGGGGTCCTCAGGCACAGGCCCGGGTGCCCAGCGCCCAACGGCGGCCCCTCCGGCAGCTTCTGAGACTCTAATTACTCCCTGGGCACCGGCCCGGCATAAACACAGCCTCGGCGTCCAAGAAAAGCCTGCTGCCGGGCTGGGGAGTCTTGCCCAGGGCTAAATGCAGCCTGGGCGCTGGGCACGTCGGCGAGCGCGCTCAGATAACAATCGGATCGCGCAGGCCCCGAGCTGACCCCGCGTCGGGCACGCTCCCACTCCCCGGGAGTGACCGCCGCGGCCGGGCGCGGGGGCCGCCGGCTGCCTCTCTTCCGCTGGGAGGGCCCCCCGGGCGGGAGCGGGAGTGCACGCGGGCCGGTCCGCGCTCAGCATGTATTTATAAGTGGGGCACAGCTGCCAGCCGAGGGGCGCCCGCGAGGTCAGCTTCCTGCCAGGCCCTGCGGCCACATGTTTACTGAGATTGCAGAGAGCCCGTGCTGCCCACGCACGCCGGGTCCGTGCCCCAGCTGCGCTCCCAGACAGCTCCCGGGCCCCCGGAGGAGAGGCACCCCAGGGACTTGGGGCAGGGGACCCACACACGCCAGGTGCATTTAGAAAGCAGCAAGGAGGGAAGGGGACTCATGCTGCCTTTGGGGGAAATCTTCCCAGAGGAAAGCAGGGCAGGGCTGGAGGTGGGTTTTGAAGCATGGATATGAGTTTTCTGGGCATCACGAGGAGGGAGACAGCACCGCGCAATGGTTTGGCGGTGAGCACGGGGAGTGGTGCCTGGCACGTGGCGTGCGGGGAAGGAACGTTGAGTTTCGGGACGTCCTGAACCTCAGGTGGGCGGGGCTGCCAGGGGAGCTGGTTAAGACGCAGGGTCCCAGGCCCACCGCCTCGGCTCCGCTCCAGCACAGCACGGCGGGGCAGGGAGCCACTGACCCCTGTCTGAGAAACTGAGGCTCCGAGAAGTCTGGAGGGCTTCCTGGAGGCTGTGGGGGGGAGGCTTTGGGGGTGGGCACCCAGGGACTCGGCCCTCAAGGGGCACCTGGACGCCGAGGGGCACGCGGCCACGGGCACACCGAACGCTCGCCAGGGGCTGGTCGGAACTGAGACGCCAGTTAAACGTAAAACAGGCCTGGCTGACGGTTGGTTTCATCCTGAGCACGTGCGGGGCCGACGCGGGGTCACGGGCCTCAGGGAACTACCTTCCCCTGTCGGTTTCATGTGGTCAATGCGGCCACGTTCAAAATCACCCGTGTTCCCTGGGGTCGTGGCTCGTGACGCACGGCACGTGACGGCACGGAGCTGCACACGTGCTGGCTCTCAGGACAGGGGTGCTCACACACACCCTCAGAAGCACGCACACACGTGCACACAGCACATTCACACGTGTACAGGCACACCTGTGTGCACACACATGTTCACAGGGCTCACGCTCACACATGCACGCGCACACCCCTCACAAGCACACACACACTCAGCTGCACGCAGGCACACGTGTGCAGCTCACACCCACAGTGCACACATGAACACACTTCGCTCACGCGTGTGCACACTCCACATGCAGGCACGCCCGCACTCACTTCCCTGCTCTGATGGCCACACCCTGGGACCTGCTTCGACATGGGGAAGGTTCGGCCTGGCTCTCCTGGTCCCAGTCGGCCCCCCACAGCGCTGGCCCTCAGATGGGTCCCTCCCGGGGGGGGGGGTGCAGGGGCCGGTGACACCGCTCGGTGCACAGCTGCATCTGGGCCCCAGTGACAGGGCCGGTCCCTTCTCCCTGTGCCTCAGCTTCCTCACCCACGAGTGACCACAGCATCCTGCTCCCCGTGAGGCTCTGGCCAAGGGCCCACCTCCCACCGGTGCAGACCAGCCCCGCTCAGCTGAGTGGGGGGCGGGGACTGTCCCAGGGCTGGGGACCCCGCTGTCTCCTGCAGGCTCTGGCCCCGGACCCCACGAGGGTGTCCTCCTCTCCTCGGCTGCCCCCCCCCACGGGCCCCTCGTGGCCCTGGGACGAAGGGGCCGCTGACGTGGGCTGTGGTATGGGAGCACTGTCAGAGCAGCGGCTGGAGGCCTCTCCCCCCCAGAGCGGGGGTCCCCCGCTCCTGCCCTCCTCTTCCTAGGGCCGGTGCCGGTGCCTGGAACACGCTGCCCCCCACTTCCTGCGTCCGCGCCCCACCCCCCGCCCGAGCCAGGCGCTGTCCCTGACCCCCAGCCTGACTGTGAGCTGTCGCAGAGGGGGCGCCAGGCGGCCGCGTGCCAGAGGCCATGAGATACACGCGGGACGCACAGACGGCCCCACGTAGGTCCTGGGGCACCCTGAGGGTCGGTCATGCACGGCGGAGGCAAAGTCACACTGCCCAGCGAAACGCCCAGCCCCCAGCACCTCTGTCTCCGAGGCCGTTGTGTCCATGTGAGATGCCAGGGCCAGCCTGGCGGTGCCCCTGTGCGCCCGTCACCCCACGCCCGCGGGAGCCGGGGAAGGCGGGCGCACCCTCGCCCTGGGTGCCGGGTGCCGGGTGCCGGGTTAGGCGCCTGAGCCCCGCGCCCTCGGACGGCAGCGGGCAGATGTCTCCACTCTCTGGGGTGAGAGTTTCCGCTACTTCTGGGTAAGGCCCTTCTGATGGTGCATTCTGGAATCCCTGGGCCCGGGTGGGGGCGGGTCAGAGCTCACACCCCACTGGTCACGAGACCTCAGGGAGGGAGGTTTGTGAGTATTTCTTCCCTGGCTGGGAGAAGGAGGAGCTGTGGAAGTTTCTGGCACTGTAGCGGGTCCCTCCCTGAGCGTCTGGGCCCTTCCCTCCAGGGACGCCGTGGGAAGAGAACACGGAACCCACGGGACAGAGGTGCCTGGGAGAAGCCTCAGGGTGGGGCAGGGGCCAGAGGGCAAAGCCTCCGGCAGGGCAGTCCCTGAGGCTGTGACTGCCACTGTCTCTGCCTCGGTTTCCCCATCTGTGTGCTCACAGCTCTGGTGTCTGGGCAGAGACCGAAACCCAGGTCCCCCTTCCCAGCTGTGCGGCCCGGAGCCTGCACCTTCGCCTCCCTGTCCCAGCTTCCTCGTGCACAGGAAGGGGGTGGAGGGGTCCCTGCACCCTTACACGCTGGCGGGAGCAGGTGGTGGCCGTGGACCCCAAAGTCCCACTCCTGGACTGCGTCCTATAGAAGTGCAACCCCCCCCCAACGATGCGCTCACCAATGCCCCCAGCAACACCATTCACGACAGCCAGGAGCCCACCAAGGTGTGACGGCGCCCAGACGGGGCCCGGCCGCATGGCGGAGTATTACTCAGCCACGAAAAGGGACGAGGCACCAACGTGTCCACGGTGCGGATGCCCCGTGATGACGTCACAGTCGGCCAGAGTCGGGCAGTCACGGGGAGGAAAACCGTGTGTGATTTCATTCATGTGAAATGTCCTGAACGAGCGAATCCATGGAGGCAGAAAGTGGAGTTTGTGGTTTCCAGGGCCGGGGGTGGGGGGGGGGGGAGTGTGCCCGCCGCCGGGTGCCCAGGTTCTTTTCTGGGGGATGAAAACGTTCTAGAAGGAGGCGGTGGTCATGCTTGCACACCTTGTGAAGACATGAAAACCACGGCACTTGCACTTTAAAAGGGTGAGTGGGTGCTGTAGGGCTGATGGGGGACACGGGACACGGGACCGTCCTCGGCTGGCACTCTCCCCCCCACGGGGACGTGTCCTCCAGCGCCCGCCCCCGCCCATCCGGGGGTCTCAGCACCCCCATGCTGACCGCCCCCAGCATGGGCCCAGGGTCGGGGGGGGGGACAGCTGGCGGCCAGCCGCACGGGGGGCGGCCCTTGGCCCGGCGGCCCTGCAGGAATGTGGGAAATGCGGCGGCTCATCTGCAGGCGGCACCGGCGCCCAGGCCGCCGGAAAGCCTCGGTGGCCGCTCATGAATGTGGATTTTGTTTGGCCTGTTTGCCTGGGGCACGGGCCCTGTGAGGAGCCCTGAGTCAGGACAGGAGCTGGGAGCGGGCGGCCAGGGATGGAATGTCCCCGTCCTGCCCCGGCTCCCGCCCGCCCCGCAGGGCTGAGGGGGGGCTGCCGGCCCGGGCGCTCACTCGGGGGTCCCGGGGCGCCTAGCCAGCCGACGCCCATGGTGCGTTCCCTCCACCCCCCCACCCCTGCCCCGGAGAGGAGGGCCGCTCGGGGGGAGGGGGCTTCCAGCACCGGCTGACGGGGAAACAGGAAGCCCTGGGGTCCCCACCTCAGGGCCGGCAGGCAAAGCCCCAGGGCCCCCGACAAGCCCTGCCGTCCATCCTTCATCGTCAGGCCCCCCTCAACCCGCCGTGGCCACACCCGGAGCTTAAATTTGGAACTCTCCTTCCCAAAGCTCGCTCTGCGGACGCAAGGATGTAATTCTCAGACCACCTGGAGCCCGACCGGAGCTGAGCGGAGTAACGGGCCGGAAACCTGTAGTCTGACGCCGGGTCACAGCCCCCGGGGCTCCGCCAGTGCCCTCCGGACCTCACTTCCTGGGGCGCTGAAACCACAAGCCGGTGCGAGGGGGCGGGGCCGCAGGCTTCCGTGACCATCTGGGGGCGGGCACTCGCGAGCGCCGGCCCCGCCCCCGGCCCCCCAGCTCCTCGGTGGGTCCCCGCCTGCCGCCCTGCCTCCCAGCCATCCCCCCAGTGGGCCCGGCGCACCCGGGCCAAGGGAGCATCTACAAGAGAGTGACGCTGACCCACAGCAGAGCTGAGGGTCCTGGACGCTGGGCGGCGCCTGACGAGGGAGGAGGGGATGCCAGGTCCGCAGTGACAGGTGTCTCCGTCTCTGGCCCCTGGACAGCGCCCACACGTGACAGGACTGTGTGTGATGTCCTCAGGAGCAAGGACAGCAACCTAAAGCGTGGCCGCCACTCATGCTTTGGGTACCGTTGGGTGGCTCCCTGGGCAGACACGGCCCCACAGGGTGCAGAGGCCTGCTGAGCAGGGCACGGGCTGAGTGCCCATGTGCAGTGGACAGCCTGCTCAACTATACAGGCCCGCACTTTTCCTCCTACCCGGGGCAGTGGTGGGTCCTTAGCGGACCCTACAGCGGGACTAAAGTACAAGACGTCAATCAGCCCCCGGATGGCATCTGCCAGCCGTGGCTACCAAGAGACAGTGAGGATGAACTCGCAGGGGAGAGGCCAAAGAAAGAGGACCTTGGTACCCACAAGGCCATCCGTCTATCCCGTGTCCTCCACCACGCGCCGTTCAGCCTCCAGCACATACTTAGCCGGTTCTTTCAGGGAGTTAGCTTGCCCACAGGAGCCCGGGACCCCCAGCCAGTGAGCTGCTGGGAGCCCCTCCATCGGGCTCAGCAGGGACGGGGCTCGGAAAGGCGTGGTCTTCCAGGACGACATGGGAATGCCCGCCCACCGCGGAGCGTGGGGGCTGGAAGGGCCGCGGGCGGAGCAGACGGGGGGCCGCTCTGATGGGGCGGGGGCCACGACCATGGCAAGGAGGGGGCTGGCGGGGGGAGATGGGTGTCCAGGGGGAGGAGGTGGCGGGCAGGAGGCGGACAGGGCGAGCAGCGTCCCAGTGGGAGGAGAGCGGGCGGGCCGGGGGCCGGCCTGGGACGCAGGTTTCCAGCTTCCGCTCCGTCTGAGCGGGTGGCCCAGGGAGCTGGTCACACCTGGCCGTCTCCCTCCGGCACCCACGCAGAGTGAGCCCGCCGGCTGGGGTGGGCTGCTCCCAGGGGAGCAGTGGGGAAGGCAGCCCCCGGCAGGCCCCAGGCCCCGTGGCGTCGGAGCCACCGGAGCCACCATCGGCTGTGCTCACAGCGTGTCAGGCCCGCGCCGTGGGTGTCGAGTGCCTCGGCCACCCCTGGGCCACCCAGCTCGGGGCTGCTGGGGCTCGCCCACACAGCCCTGGGCAGCTGCTTCTGGAGCCTGCGCCCTTCGCCCCTGCACCGCCTCCCCGGAGCGCCGAGCCCCTTATTTTGGATGAGGAAGCAGACGGGTAACGGGTAACGAGTGTTAGGAAGAGTCCAAGCCCGGAGGAAGGTGGGGGCGGGGCCTGGCTCGGCGTCGCCGGCTCCGGAGGGACCCGCAGTGTGAACCGTCAAGAAGCACATGCGTCTTTGGCACTATCTGCGGTGGCGAGGTTCCAGAAGGGAGGTGGGAACAGGCCACCCCGGTGTTCAGAGGACGCGAAGTCGGGGACGGGACCCACAGACTTTCTCCCGGGGAGGGAGGCAGGGTGATGCCCGACCTGGAGTGTCAAGTCAGAAAAGGGGCAGGACCTGACGGGATTAGGCTCAGAGGGGACATAACCTCTCTGCGACCATTCTCCGAAGGTAACGGTGTGTAAGACTTAACCTGATGCGCGTGCGGCGCTCAGGGTGACGGGCCGGAGCCGACGGGAACCACGGGTAGGAGGCTTCTCCCTCACCCTGCAGGGCAGGCTTCTCGCAGCCTTTGGCATATTCTAGGGCTGGGGCCATGGGAGGGGCAGCTGTGATAGGGAGTGAGGTCCCCGTCGATGGGGGTATTCAAGCAGAAGCAGGAACCTGGAGGCAGGGTCTGGAGGAGACTGACCCACTGATGAGGGAGTTGTCTCTACGTTGATCTCTAAGTTGTCTTTGATCCTGAAATCCTGGGACTTACCGCCTCCCTTCTGCCTCCCATGCCCCCCCCCTCCACAAGCCCCGCCCTGACCTTCAGGAAGCTGCCAGGCCGGGCACATGGCACGTGAGGGCACGCCCTCCTTCCTGGACACCTTCTCAGAGGCCCCTCTTCCTGACGCGGTGCCCTGTCCCGCCTTCCCACTGCCCCCACCCCCCCCTCACCCCGCGTCGGGTACTAAGCTGGCGTTTTACGTTTGTGTCGCTTATCAGGAGGCGGGGGCCTGCTGGGCGTGGGCTCCGAGGGCAGCCGGGGGCACAGAGAGGGCTGCCTCCGCATCTGTTCCGCCAGCCAGGGGAGAGGCTGCCGGCCCCTGCGGCCCCCCGGCTGTGCAGCGGGGGCCCAGCACCCAACCTCTCCGACCCTCGGCGCCCTCGACGGCAGGCCGGGTGCCACCTACCTCCTGCACGAGGCTACCGCACAGTTCCACGTGGCACCGCCCGCACACGCACCGAGCGAGCTGCCCGGGGCGGGCCGCGAGGAGTTAACGGCCTTGGCGAGCGGAGCGCAGGAGGCCAGTCCAAGCGGAGCCCCATCTGTCCCTCCGACCCCGCTGCCTCCTTGGCCCAGGGTGCAGGGACGGGGTCTGGGTGACTGCGGGAAGTCCCCGCGAGCCCCGGCTCGCCTTCCCTTCCGGCCGCCGCCGCGCGGCGCCGCCTCTCCGCGGGTCCCTCGGGCCCGACTCCCCAGGCGCGCCCAGCCGGCCGGGGGCGCCGCGTGGCCACCGCAGGAGCGCAGCGGCGAGGAGCCCCCGGCCGCCCGGTCCCCCCACCGCCCCGGCCCGCGCGCCGCCTCCGCTGCTGCCCTGCCAGCCCGCGCCCGGCCGAGCGCCCCGGGGACAGCCCGGAGGAGGCGGCAGCCGGGCGGAGGGGGGCGGGGGGGGGGCCCGGCAGCTCCGAACCGCAATGAATGAGCCGGCCCGCGGCCGCGCGCCCCCGACCCGGCCCCGCGCCCCGGAGGCCCGGCTTCGCGGAGGCCCCGGCGGGCACGCAGCGGCCGTCCCGGGCAGCACTTTGCGAAGCGCCCCGCCGCCGGCCCGGCCTCGCAGCGCCGCGGCCCCCGCCGAGCCCCGGCGCGCCCTGGCCCTGGCGTCGGCGGCGCGGCGCGTCCCGGGCCGGCCGCGGGGTCGGGGGCGCGGGGAGGCTCGTCCGGCCCGGCCGGGGCGCGCCGCCGAGGGCGCCCGGGACGTGGCGGGTCGCGCGCGGCCAGGTGACCCGCCGCGCGAGCCCCGGGCCCCGCGCACTGGCCGGGCGCCGCGCGGCCGCACTCACCTCCCGCTCCGAGGGCCCCGCTCCGGTCGCCGCGCTGGCGGACGCGATCCAGCTCCCGGCGCGGCCGCGGGCCCGGCGCTCTGCGCGCGGAGGGCAGTCCTCATCCCGACCGCAGGCCGCCCGGGCCGCGCAGACGGGCCGCCCGCCCGCCGGGCACCGAGCCGCCCCGCCGCCGCCGCGCCGCGCTCTGCCCCTGCGGGCGGGGTGGGGGGAGGAGGGGAGCAGCCTCCACCCGCTTCCCAGGTCGGGCTGCGCGCGCGGGGCCAATCCTCGCGAACGAGCCGCCGGCAGCGGCCGGGCGCTCGGCGGGCCCTCCGCCCAGCCCTGGGCAGCGCGCGGTCGGCCCCCAGGCCCGGCCCGGCTTCGGTTACACGCTTCAAACCCCCTGCTCCCCCCGCCCGCCCCCTCCCTCCCCCTCGCTATTTTTAGCAGCGCTCTTCCTAGGTGTTTGTTTCACGGGACGGGACGCGCTCTGGGATCGGGGTCCCTGATGGGAAAGCCGCGGAGCCGCCGAGCCCGCGCCCCCCTCGCCAGCCCACCCCCCCCAATGGCAGCGCCCTGCTGCTCCGAGGCGCGGGGGACTTCGCACTCTTTTCAAACCGGTGGGCCTAATGTATCCATGTAGTTTCCAACCACTCCTCCGTCCTCACCCCTGCCGGCCTCCTGTCTGCAGTCCCCGTTGGGTGTGGACCCCCCAGACACTTTCTCCTTCTGCTTCTGCAGGGAGGATGGGGGGGGGGTCATGTCACAACTGTCACCTGCCACCTGCTCGGAGACCTTTGAGGTCCTCAAGGTCGGCACCTGGAAGGCACCTCGGAGGAGGTGCTTGGTGTCGAAGGTGGGAGTGAGGTTCCCTGAAACCTTAGCGCCTTCGCTGTGGGTGCCCTGGCCCAGACCGGCCTGGTGAATTCTGGACCACAGATGGTGGGAGCTGGAGCCACGCAGGCCCTCGAGCCCGAGGGCCCTCCCTTCACAGACGAGCACATCAAGGTGCAGAGAAGGCAAGGCACCTGCCGGAGGCCACACAGCCCAGGGCAGGGGACACTGGCTGGTCCCTGGTGTGCCCATGTGGGTCCCCTGCGGGGCGGGGAGATGTCCACTGACAGCGGCATCCCTCTGCCCTCCACGCGGGACCGCCCCGGGGCATGGGCTTCCAGAGCCCCGGAGAAGTGAAACTGTGCTTTGGGGTGGGGGTCCTCACTTTGTAGAAAGGCACTTTCAGAATCGGTCCTTTGAACAAGGTCCCCCTGAGAGCCCGCAAGCCTGCTTTCACTTTCCCCGAGTTCAAATTTCACACCCCCTTAGGAACACCTTTATCATGTAAAGCAAGGTATAGATGACGCACGGGGCCTTTGGCCCAGAGTCCTGCATGCGGGCTTGGAAAGGAGTGAGCGGCGGGCCCGGGGCCGCCTGCGCCGCGCCGCTGGTGGGGCTGCGAGCTGTCCGCGCACAGTTCACAGTGAGCTCAGACAGGCTGCGCATCACGGCAGTTTTCCTGGGGCTGCTCGTCACGGCGTCTGAAGGAGGTTCCCGAAACCCGGGTCGGTGGGCCTGAAAACTTGACTCGCGCGAGGGCCTGCGGGAGTCCGTGGCCCTGCTGCGTGGCCCCGCTTCGGGCTCTCTGAGCGCAGCTCACGTTTCCGGGGCATCGTTCTGGGCCTCCGGGTCCTGGGATCTTCCTCCCCATGGAAATCAGCACAGGAAGGGGCTAAGACCCGGCCCTCAAGTTCATGGGTATTTCAATCAGGCTGGTTTCCCAAAGTTCCCAGCGCAGGGCCCCCCGGCTCGGACAGAGTTCCCAGACCGTGTTTGCTTCCCCGTCCTCCCCACTGGGCTGCTTCTGGTTTCTAGGAGTCCACAGTGTGTGTGTGTGTGTGTGCGAGCGTGCGCGCCCGGCCCGGGCGCACCTGAGCACCCCTGAGATGTGCCCACAGAGGCCTCACCCAGTCCCGCACCCTTGACCGCAGCAGGAAGAGCGGGTCAGCTCTGCCCACCTGGGCCGGACCCTCGGCGCCTGAACCTGACAGCCTGGGAGGTGGGTTTCCACGCTTCCCCCTCACAGGGGGGTTCAGAGCGTGCCCCTCCTGCCCCGGGGTCGCTGTCCCACAGAGCTGGGGGCCTCACCCTCCAGCGGGCCACCTGGACAGGCCCTGGGCTCCTGCCCCGCCCCTCCCGGCCCACTGGCTTCGTAGAACCCAGCAATGCTCAACTGGGGGCGGCTACGCCCCAGGGGACATTTGGCAATGTCCTGAGACAGTTTGGGGCCGACCATGGGGCTGTGATGGCATCTACCAGGCAGAGGCCAGAGAGGCCGCTGGAGCTCCTGCCCGGGACGGGACGGGCTCACCGGACGGAGGCATCTGGCCCCAAGTGTCAGCAGTTGCTCTGTCAGTGGTCTCCTGGGGGTGGAGCCCAGCAGCCCACCCCCCCATGCCCCGCCTCCACGGTCCCCAAAGCCTGACAGCGAGTGCCATCCACCCCTCCCAGGAGGACGTGCTGGTACCTGCAGGGGGTGCCGTGGACAGGGTGTGGGCTGGCAGGGTCTCGGCCTTGGGGAGTCCCTGCTCCTTTGCCCTGAGAACAGAGCAGGAAACTGCCTGGCCTCCCTCTGCACCAGGACACGGCCCAGCACAGGTGCTGACTCAACTTGCCCAAAGTGGCAGACGTCAAGCCCAGCCCTCCCTCCTCAGCCAAGCCCCCAGGCGCCCGGGGGCCCGAGACCCACTGCGGGGCAGAGGCTGCCGGGGGCCCCCGCGCGTGCTGGGAAAGCCAGTCAGGGCTCCTGAGTCATCCCCTTGACTTTTGCCTGATGTCAAAATGAAACCGCGTACCCAACGCCAGAGCTGGGGTGGGAGGAGGAGAAGCGTCCGGCAAATTCCAGGGACATAGTGTCACACGGCCACCCCGGCCTGACACTGGAGCGCCTTGGCGTTGGCCTCCCGTCCGCCCAGGCGGCCTCGCACCGCACGGCATCGTCCCGCCCCCGCCCTGAGTGCCCCACACCAGAGCCCGTGGGACCCCCGGGCCACGCCCCTCGTCCTGGGGAGAACGGACCTCCGACCTGGGGCCAGGCCTGGGGCCGGGCTGTGGCAGGGTGGATGTCTACACCCTCCTGGAGCTCCTGTGGCAGGGCTGACCCGTGATCCTGGGGGCTCCCTCAGGCCCCCCTGACCCCCACTTGCCAGGTGGGGAAACAGGCTGGGGGACCCATCCTGAGGACCCGGGAGTTAGTGGCACAGCCCATCCTGGACCCTCGCCAACTTCTCCTATGCCCCTTGACTCCTCGCTACACCCAGGGCGAGGGCCTGGCCGGGAGGGGCTGGGGCCCTGACCTTGGGGGCAGGCCCCGGCCTCACGGAGATTTCTCCCTGTGGCCCCTCGCTTCTCCCGAGGGGAGTGTCTCGGCTGGTCGGTGGGGGTGTGTGGACTTGGTGGCTCTTGTGTCACGTGAAGATGCACTTGACCACAGCGCCAGCTGGAAGCACGGAACCCAGACCTTTCCAGGGACGAGCGACCGGCCCTTGGGCGGGACTTACCTGTGCACCTGTGCCCAGCTGCTGAGAAGTGGGCTCCGGGACCCCGCGTGCGCAACACGACCGGGGTTGGCGGAATTCGCCGAGTAGCCCGACAACTCGGAGCGCCTGGCCTCCATGCCCCTCCCCCGGCTGACTCTGTGTCCTTGGGCAAGTCAGCAACCTCTCTGAGTTCCTGCCTGTCCACGCAGGGGTTGGCGGTGTTGATGCCCACGGCTCAGGAAGAAGCTGCGAGGCCGTAGGGCAGTGCCAGCCCCCGAGGCCAGATGGGGCTCCCCCGACCGTGGCAGGGGTCCCCGGTGCTGGTCCCACAGCAGATGCCCTCTGGCCCGCCCCCCCCCCCCCCCCCCGCCCAGATCCAGGGCAGCGGAAAGAAAACTGCAGGCTCCGGAGCACAGAAAGGAAGGCACACACGGAAATGAGTGGATCTTTACCTCCCTGCTCCGCTCCTACGTGGCCACATGGGAAACCCTGTGCATTTTCAGGGTCTGCTGTGCCGGGGGCGGAGGGAGGGGGGAGGGAGGGAGGGAGGGAGGAGGCGGGCGGGTGGGGCCGGAGCCCAGAGAGACTCTTTCCAAGGACACATTCCAGACGGAGGGTGGCGCGTGACTCAGACCCCAGCGCTGGTTTCTGTCCTGTCTTCCAAGTGGCCCCATTTGTGAGCACGAAGGGATGGGGAAGGGGTGAATTTCCCAAATGGGGTCTCAAACACGGGCATGCCTCCCCCCCACCCCCCACCACGTGCTTTCACACGTGCGGGCCAGCACAGGCCACGGGGACCCAAGGTCAGGCGCAAGGTCTGGGCGGGTAGCTTCCCAGGGCCCACAGCCCACCTCGTCCCCACTCCCAGTGTCAGCTCCCCCTCCCTCCTCCTCCAGGAAGCCCTCCCTGCTATACACAGTGGCTCAGGACGCCTGTGTTTCCTGAGCTCCTCCCAGCGGGGCCATCCAGCAGCCGGGGGCCCAGGTCCAATCCCCACCTCTGCCGTCTGCCAGCCATGTGACCTGAGCCTCACCTCAGTCTCCCCATCTGCCCTGGTAAAGTCCCACGCACTGGTGAGTGTGCGGGGACCCGTGGGCCGCTGCGTGCCTCCCGACACTCGGCGGAGCACCCCGGGCTCAGCCTCTTGCGGGCCTTCAATATGGGAATCCTTCTAATGAAAAGAAAACAGAGGCAGTGAGGCCGGCCCGGCCGCGGGAGCTGAGCCAGCGGGCTGGCGCATGAATGGACCCTTTCATGGGGCCCGGGGTGGAGATATCCGAGCGCGGCCCGAGGAACTGGCAGTGCCCGGGGCCTGCCCGGGGCAGGGAGGAGGAGGACTGGCCCTTCGGCCCCAGCCTCCGGCCTCGGGGCCTCCTCCCCTCTGCGTCCGGCTGCCCTGGTCCAGATGCCACTGTCCCCGATTTTCCCCTATAATTATGTCTCTGAGGGCTAACTACACATTTGCATTTTGCTCAGCTGGCCGTTTATCCGGAGCCGCGAGGAAGGCCGCTGTGAAGGCCGCATTGATGTGTGTTTTCGTGTTGCCGGGGCGACGGGCCGAGGCGCGGACACACCAGCCCTTGTGGCCCGGCTGCGGGCCCTCAGCACCTGGGCCTGGGTGCGCGCCTCCGCGGCCGCGCTGTGAATGACTGCAGTGTGCGAGGGTTCTGTTTCCATACCTGGCCACCAAAACTTCCAACATTCTTCTAGAAAAAATGTGGCAAGCTTCCCCAGGATCGTTTTCTCTCCAAACGGCTTATCCCCCCGCTCGGCCCCAGGCTCCAGCCGCCCTTCTTCATTCAGCGACGCCGAAGAAACAGCGCGGCTGCCGCCCACGCACCGGGCCCCTGATGCTCCCGCCGGCTTCGTGGGGACAGGCTGGCGGTAGGACGTCTCGGGAGGGACATGGATAGGCCGACGGCCCCGGGGGGTCCAGCCTGCAGAGACGAGCTGGGGTCCTGTCTGGGACTGGACACACCGGACATGGGGGCGAGCACAGGCTGACCGTGGTGTCCCCACTGGTCCCTGCCAGGCGCCCTGGGCTGAGGCCAACTCCCCTGGGAGCGGGGCCTGTCAGAGCCCCTCCTCCCGGGAGTGACACTGATGCCAGGACAGGAGGGGACACGGATGGGCAGGAGTGTGCTTGTGCACGTGTGTGTATGTGTGAGAGGATGTGTGTGTCAGTGTGGGCGTGCGGACGCGTGTTTGCACGTGACTGTATACGTGTGTGTACGTGTGCACGCGTGGGTGACGCGGCAGTGTGTGCACATTCGAGTGTGCACGGGGGTGTGCACGTCTGTTCACACCTACTTCCTCCCGGACTCGGGCGCAGGAGCCCCGCCCTGCTCACCCTGCCCCCTCAGCACCCGCCGCAGGGCCGGACACGGAGAAGTCCTGTCTGTGGAATGAATGAATGAATGAATGAATGAACGGATGGACGGAGAGCTCGGGGACATGGAAGGAAGCCTCGGGCCCGGGTCGGCCGGTGTGTCACAGGCGTCTCTCCCGCGGTGACGGCTGTGGCCGCTGGCAGAGGTCTGCTGCGCCTCCGTCTCCCAGTCCCCGGTGCTGGAGGCCCGTGGGGTGACTCCCACGGGTGGCGGGTCTCGGTTCTGCCATCGGTGCCTTTCCTGGCCACTTGTTTTCTCCTTCACGTGTCCCCGCATCTCGGGGGCGGTGGTGACTCACCGTTCGTAGTCAGAGAATCGTCTCCGGGAAAGACAGCTCTGCCTGCCTCCAGGATGCGGCCCGCCCTTCCCAGGACCTGCACCGGTTCGTCTGGGGCCGGGACCCCACTCCCGCTCCCGCCCTGGTGGGTGCGCAGCGTGCGGTTGCAGCGCGGAGCGCGGGACCCGCCCCACAAACCCGGTCACGAGAGCCAGAGAGGAGCAGCTTGCCTCCGGCATCACCCTACACCTGTCTGTGTGGCCATCTCCGTGCTGGACGTCAGGATGCCGGGCCCACCCGTTCCCCCGGTCCCACACGTCAGATGGTGCCCGACCCCACGCGGGGCCCCCAGCGTCCCTGCCGGTCTCACTCTGTCCTCCCCACTGCTCACCACGGAGCAGTGACCATGTGACACGGGCCCTTCTCAGCTCCTGAGAACGTTCAGGCCAGAAAGGCTCTTGGGGGCCGTCCGGTCCAGACTTCTCACTCTACAGATGAAGAAACTGAGGCCCAGAGAGGGAGACAGAGCTGGGGGTACAGTAGGGCAGGCCCGGCTCTTTGAGGGGGCTGGGTGTTTTGCGCTGAGGCCCCGGAGCCAAGAAGACCCTCTGCGTGGCCTCCGCTCATCCCCCAACCTGCAGGGGCAGCGTGGCCCTCTCTCGTCCTGCCGTCCAGCCCGACCACTGCCCTGCCCCATGCCCCCTGCTTGCTCTCCAGAGGTCCTTGCTTCCTGCCACCCCCCACACTGTCTGACACCCCCACGGCCACAGCGAGACCCCCACGAGCTGCACAGCAGAGCCGCAGCACCGCTAGTGACGCATGGCCGGGGGCCGCGCTCGCCAGGCTGCGCGACGGTGGGCAAATTGCATTTCTTGTCTGAGCTCCGGTTTGTTCCTGTGAAGATTGGGGTGACAGAGAGAGACTGCCTCACGTGGTTGTTGTGACGAGTCACTCAGATGATGCGTGTGAGTGTGGAAAACAGTGTCTGACACAGAGCCAATGGGCTTCCACCACACTACGTGATGCGGTGATGATGGTGGTGATGGTGGTGATGGTGATGGTGGTGATGGTGGTGATGGTGATGGTGATGATGGTGGTGATGGTGATGGTGATGATGGTGGTGGTGACAGTGGTGATGGTGGTGATGGTGATGATGGTGATGTTGATGGTGGTGATGGTGATGGTGATGGTGATGGTGGTGATGGTGATGATGGTGATGATGGTGGTGATGATGGTGATGTTGATGGTGATGATCCGGGGGACCACGCAAGCCCACGGCTCTGTGGCGAGGCTGGGCTGCCCCCCGGGGGTAGCAGGCGGGCTTGAGTGCTGAGAGCCCTGTCCAACGCCTCCGGGACGGGT